>DWCF01007301.1:0-10893 GCA_018230265.1 Delias oraia | reverse complement strand
CCCATGGACAATCGCGCCATTGTCCACGCATTATTTGTATTGGCCTCCGATATCCTCACTCACTCAGCGAAACACAGTACAAGTACCGTTTCACGTTGAGTATTCTGTCAACACGTGGTATCACTTCGGACGAGCCGGTCCAATAAGTGCGTCCGCATATGGTTCAGAATGGCGTCAGTTAGTTTTGATGTTGAATGGAAAAGTTTTTAGATAATCACTCAAATTTTTTTGCGAAGTTATATATCTTAGAGGACCTTAAAAGACTAAACAAGTGATTCATGGCTAAGCGGTATGTAAGCTATCTGGAAGTCAGAGGTACCAGGTTCGGTCCGGTTCTGAATAAAACAAACTTTAATCGATCTTTAGAACCAGTGGCTCGGCGAGTGTCTTAACACTACCTTATCCGTAGAAGAGCCATGCTAATACCAGAAACACACAGAAAACCACACAGTGAAACAGTAGAAGTTTCCCATGCCTTGGCGTGGTTGTTCATGGATACTACCCCGCCAACACGGTGATCTTTTATTATCAAAGAGAACTCGTCTACTCCGTTGTACGCTATACAATAAAAAACCGACGAAGCCTGTTCAATGCTTTTCCTTTCGTTACTCTCTAAGGTGCCAGTCTGTAACTTTTTCTTCCGGTTCTCTTTTGTACTCCTGTAGTAATCTCAACGCAAGGTTAGTTTATATGATGTAATATATTTTGTATATATGTATTTTTTTTATATATATATTTCCTATTGTGTGATTTTTTTCACATTTAGTATTATATGAAATATATAAGAAATTAAAATCAAGTTGACTTCAACTTCTTGAGCACCTAATGAAGCAAAAATTTGGGCCGTAATGTTAACAAAAATTATAACACTTTTGTGATGTACAACAGCTAGATACAAATGTTTGCGTTTCAGTTTTATAAACTTTCATTCATAATATCTAATGGAATATTCAAAACCAATTTGGATAAATGTGAAATTTTAGTTTCACTCTAAAGTGAGAAATAATTCACATTCACGCAAATAAAAAAAGAAATATATATTTTTTTATGGAAACGGTGGCAAACGAGCATTAGACTCACCTAGGATAAGCGGTCGTCAACCTATGGACATCCCCAGTCGTTGCAGGGTTGCGGGTGCGTTGCCGGAGTATTGTTATTATTTTTTATGGTATAGCGAACAGCGGAACAAGTGGATCTTCTATATGGAAAAAGAACACCGCCCAAGGACAACCTTGCCACAGTCCCCACATTGATTTTGTTGACGCCTTCTTACGGCACTAACGCGGCATTTTAAAGGGTCTCTGATATCCTCACTCACTCAGCGGAACACTGTAGAATCACCGTTTCAAGTGCAACTATCATTACACGTTGAGTATTCTGTGAACTTACTTTCCCACGGGTAACGTATTAGTATAAACTGGAACAGAATCGTGTCATTATTAGTGTTGCCCAAATTCAGACGCAAGACGCAAGAGTCTTGCAGTCAGTCTTGCAAATGCAAGACCAAGACCAAAACCGCGACCACCTAATTTCTGCTAGACGCAAGACCAAGACTGACCTTGCAAGAATTTTGCGTCTTGCAAGACTTAGTACAGTTTCACTGAGTACCTAGATATAACAGTTCGGGTTCGGGTATCGTAGAACTCTTTTATTAAATTTATATAAGTAGAAGGTTAAATCTTTTTCTAGACAGATATTTGTTTTTTACATGTTTTATCACATTTAAGCTTATTAAACTTAAAAGTTTTTAAAGAAACAGTTACACCCGTGGAAAACGGTATATAGCCAGTTGATAAGCATATTCTGGCAGTTGATTTTTCGAATTTTTCATTAAATCTTTAGACATTTATAAATCTGGTTGGTCTTTACTATGTCTATGTTAATTCAAGCTCAAAATGTTGCTATTCTGATAGGTTTTTCTAAGAACTGAATTAAACTTCAATAAATAGAAATAGTCTATTAAGTAACTGCAACACTTGCAAGACTCTTGCTGCAAGACCAAGACCACGACTGGCTAAGTCTGGTCTTGGTCTTGCATTTGGACAACACTAGAGATAATCGAGTCATCCGTTTATTTGCTAAATTTAACATTAATAAGACTTATTCTGTTGATACTTGTTAAACCAATATTTTCAGAGCTTTGATTAGGCCTTGAGTCAACGTCGTATCGTAAACAATATCATAAAACGTTAAAGAAAACAAACAACGAAACATTATTGCGTCCAATCAATTTCTTAGGGATGCTTCAAAGAATAATTTCTTATAATTTAAAGGATTTTTCGAAGTAGACAACGTTAAGTGCTGTCGGAAATTGTTTGGAGATTATTCATTTCGCTAATAGGATTGCGTGGGCGGCGTATTTTTTCTTTAATCAAATATATAATTTGATACTGTAGGGCTTTTTTATGGTATAGAGAACAACAGAGCAGGTGGCTCTCCTATATAGTAAGAGAACATCACCGCTAATAGATAAACCCACAACAGTCCACGCATTGGTTGTTTTGCCAGCTTTCTACAGTGATTAAACCGCACTTTAAGGGTTTTAAGGAGCTTCTGATAACCTCACTCACTCAGCGTAACGCACTAGGTACAGGTACCGATTCACGCTGAATATTCTGTGAGCCCGTGGTATCACTTCGGATGAGCTGGCCCAATTAGTGCGTCAGCGTAATAGAAGAATTGATAAAGGCTTGTGAAGTGGGTAACAATTTTAATATTTCATACATATATTCAGAAATAAATATATCTAAATTTTGTTTTTTCAATTACTATTATTTATTTTATTATTGTTTAATTTAATTATTATAAATCAGCGTTGTGGATAAATAAACTACATAAATTTATTTAAAAAAAAATTAGATCAATGATAATAAAAATTCATTTCAAACAAATCTCATTGCTATGAATTTAAATTTAACCCTATTCGGTTCGGTCTTCAGAGCGTTCCGCTCTGTCAAGAAAATGGCATCATGAATCATACGAGAAACATTCCTCGCTGACCCGGAGCACACTTTGCATGTATGACGTAATATTTTTATCCGATTGTAAAGAGCTATGACTGTAATAGCTCCCGCACATTGTAAATTCAAATAAGAATATAATTTCTCTTCGGGTACAATAATAAGTTTGTATTAGCAATTAAATCAAATATCTTATCTGTGAATGAAGAGCCTCAAAGCTAGTGAGAGGTATCGGGTTCAAATCCCGGTCCAAACAAATATTATTTAAATTTTGATTTTTTTCTGCAAGTGCTTGACGAATGTCTTAATACTATCGCATCCGTGGGAGAGCCATGCCGAGGCATATGATGAAGCACTAATTGGGCCTACTTGTACGAAGTGATACCAGGGGCTCACAGAATACTCAGTGAAACGGACATTGTATTAAGTTCCATGAATAAATGAGGATATCAGAGGCCCTTGAAATTATGCCGCTTAAGAGGCGTAAAAAGCCGGCATCAAACTATCGTCCATGGGCGGCGGTGTTATTTTATCATTTGCGAGAACCTATATACTCCGTTTTACGATATACCACAAAAAATAGTAAAAACAATAAAAAATTTCAATATTTTTTTTTAAGTATTCTCGTTTACAACATTTAACATATTTGCAATATGAACGAGAGAGTGACAGAATATTTAAAGTATAATTTCAAGTAAATCAACACTTGTAACAGGAATAGTTCATAATCCAAGAACCATTGATTAAGAAAAATATCATAAATATTTAATATTACTCAGACTGCGCTATAACTTGTAATGCAATTAAAGAGGGCTAAACTAATTTCAATTGTTTTAGCTGATTAGTTTGTCTATGATACAGACGAACGGTCCCTGAATACGCCGGACTCATAAATTAAGAGCAACGGCGTCGCCTGCTGTGAGTTTTATTGTGAATTATACATTAGATTACTGGACAAAAGGAGAAAATGTTTTCCTACTCGTTCATAAGCCAATGTAGAAGATAATAATAATAGAGAATCATGCTTGGGCTAGACTCCTTGGCGTTGCCTAGAGATCTTGGTTCCCTCAAAATCGTCTATCGCATTTATCACGAGAAAGAGAAATTGTTTGAATTAATAGGCATTTCATTCCACAACTGAGCGTTTTTGTGGTATTTTGTGTCACGCACCACCACTCAATGGAATCAGCTGGATGCAGAGGTATTTCAAAACAAATAGGACTTCGGTACGTCATAAAAAGAGCAAACCAATCATTACAAATTCGGCAACGCAACCACGGCCCAGTAAGAAATTCACGCTACTTATTATTCTGCGAGATGTGGTAATACTTCGTAAAATTAAGCTTAATTAATGCCTCAGTATATGGCTTCAGCATAAGTCTCTTATGAGTAAGACAGTGTTAAAACACTGGACATTTTCAAACTCTTCTTTTTGAACCAGGATACTTTCAAGCTCTTCCAAAGACCGAATAGTAATAAATATTATTCAGATTGGGGGTTGAACCCGGTACATCTTACGAGTCAGTTCGGCCACGAGGCTGTTAAAAAGTTATCTAAGGTTAAGTATATATAAATTTCGATCTGTTACGACAATAATTTTCTTTATAAGAAAAGGACTTTTATATTTTTTAAATCAAACTATTCACGGACTTTGCAATAATAGATGTCTTTATATTAGCTGCTTGCGTATACCAATCTTCTTTCTGTGAGTTCTTACTTCGACTTATTTTCTTGCAATCTGGCTTAGTTCGTTACGTTAACATTATTTTTTGTTTATTGGGGAAAATCATTCATATGAAATTAATTTATTTATAACTTACCAATACAACATAAACAAAGCAATAATTATAAAATTTGAATACACAAAATTATATAGAAACGTTTAGAAAGGACTGTAAGCACAACAGTTGAGCGTCGGTTTTCAGCGCCGTCCATACACATACAAACTCAAATATAAAAAATTTTAGACCACCCATACAAAATATTATAGTAAAATTGTTAGAGTGGATACCATGCACCATCAAGCGCAGCGTAGGACATTCACGCACAAGTTAATAGACCTTATAAAGGTCGCCGGAAGAAGCTGAATGCAGGTCGCCTCCGACAGGTATACATGGAGTTCCGAAGGGGAGGCATGCGTCCAGCATTGGACGTCCTATGGCTAAAATTATGAACGATTAATGATAAGAAGTATTATATAATAATAACTAATTTAAAAAGGCATTGCTTGAACAAAAAATTTTATCAAAGTATGAAAAATTTATTGAGAAATACCACAGGCAATCACTCGCCCCACGATTAATGCCCTTACCAACCTACCAGAGATGGGATTTTTTATCGCAAATTGTGTTGTTTAGATTATTGGTTTTAAGCCAACGAAAAACCTCCAAATTTTAAACTTTTAAATTAAGGTATATAGGGCCTTATCATGTGTAATTTAAATCCTGATAACCGATATCGAATTGATTCTTCGCTAGCGATATATTACTTAAAGCTTTCCTTGGGAAAATTCGCGGGAACAAATGCGCCACCTAGGCGGGTCGGAGTGCAGGTGTCTGAAATGGAAAATTCATTGCTCGTTCGTAAACAAAAGGACGATTTTTAAAGCTTCAACTGAGTGCTCGCAAATTTTATACTTTTTTGCGATATCATATTTCATTTTAATCGTCCGCTGCTTTTGATTAACGGGACGATATTTTTGGATTCAGATCATTTTATTTCTTTCGAATTTCCAAACTGAAATTGCAGGATCGGTTATCTAATTAATGAATTACGTTTTTGTACCTTTTTTGTGAATTTTATTAGTTATTTTATTAATAGCTAATTAAAGTCCATATAAGAAGAAATTAATATCAATGGGTTATAGACATACAAAAGGATTTACAAAGCTTATTAGAAATCCACGGCACACATAATACCAGCCTGTAAATAGTACTTGAAATGTCTCATTGAGTGAGAAAGGATACCGGACGCCTATTAAATTGAACACAATCAATTGAAACGCAGTTACCATAGCTGCGGTGACAAAAAAAGCCGTTGAACACGTGGGAGAACCATGCTGAAGCATATGCTGACGCACAAATTGGGCATGCTCGTCCGTAGTGATACCACAGGCTCACAGAATACTCAGCGTGAAACGGTACTTGTCCTGTGTTTCGCAGAGTGAGTGAGGATATCGGAGGGCCTTAAAAGTGCCGCTTAATCGGCGTAAAAAGCCGGCAAAACAACTAATGCGCAGACTATGGCACAGTTATTCATGGGCGGCGGTGTTCTCTTACCATATTGGAGAACCACCTGCACCGTTGTCCGCTATACTATAAAAAAATGACAACCATCAAAGTTTAATCCGATCCGATTTTTTAACCGAAATCAAAGTTTAATAAGCGTAATCCGTAATAAATTAAAAATACAACGATCTTTAGTATTGTATAGGTCATTTTTTACATTCTAAATATCTAAAACTTTATCAAAACACACTGTCAGCGTCTCTATCTATACAAAAGGCTAACATTGAGTGATAACATTTTTTACGATATAAATGGCGCTCCGTCCATGGACACCCCTAGCCCTTACAGAGCCGCGAGTGCGTTGCATGTCTTTAAGAGATAGGTACGCTCTTTTTCGAAGGTCTCCAAGTTGTATTGGTTTGTAAATACCTCTGCAGGAAGCTGTTTCCACAGAGTGGTAGTCATCATCATCATCATCAGCCTATTCAAGTCCACAGCTTGACATAGGCCTCCCCAAAAAATGTCCAGAGTGGTAGTGCATGGTACAAAATGCCAGTATATATTGTCGGCGTCTGTATTTGTAGCATCAAAGAAGACCAATATTGAGTTGTAGTACTTAATAACTCTTTATTACAGTTAGGATTTAATATTGTTTCAAGCTATAATTAATATTTTATTTTATTCAACTAAACATTATTCACGATTTTATTGTTATTAATAGAATACTCAAACATATTGTTATACCCGGGAAGCTTTATTCATTCCGACCTGCGATAGTGTCAAACTGTCCAACTTGTTTCAAAACCATAGTTTGTATTATTCTCTATAACAAAACAACAAAGTGAGGTAAGTGAAGCTTGAACTTATCGTTATTTCAATGTTTTATCGTTAAGATCACTTCTTTGATCGTTTTATAATTTGAGCTTCTAAAAACGTTTGACGGCCGTGTCAAAGCGATTATGATTTATGTCTCTCTTGACCTTAGATCATGTTTTCATGTATGAAATCTTTAGTTATAAAAATATAAATTTTGTAGTTATAGCAATAGAAAATATCTAATCTATCGCAATAGGTAATAAGTATACCTAGACTAAAAATAAATAAACAAAACACAGTCAACTATGATTTATTATGGAATATATTTTTATACAAATAATTATATTTTTACATTTAGTCAATGTTGTTTTAATTTGCATTTTTTGGAAGAATTGTATAAATTAGTGACAAAATATTGTTTAGTTATTGAAAATAGTTACTTAATAATTCATTTTATGAATATAAGCAGTCAGACTTTTAATATGTGAAGTAAACTTCAAAACAGAATCAAGACTTTTTCGTATAACATATAATATAATGTTATAATATATTAATGATTTAATGTTTTAACTGCCAGTCATGATAAAATAATATGTACTATGTCATTCTAAACCATTGCATAATTTATTCTGAAATAGTTACCACTGGATAATTTATTGATTACAATAACCATCGTATTAAAGATCATAAAAATATTGATATTATAAAAATTCGTTTAAACCTTTAAATCTGTACTTTCAAAGTATAAATGTAGTTTTGTTCTAACAGTAATAAACAGTAGATACAATACTTGGCTAAATTATATTTAACACGTGTTATTTTCCCGCGCCATAGCTGGCGCCATTTTCTATAATTGCTTAATTAGAAAGTTTCCAGCTCCATTTTACAATTCGCTAAACCACAGTTGGTAATAGTTCAAAATAACGTATTTTTTATTTATTAAAGTTTAATAAGCATGCAATTTTCTTAATGTAAATCGGGAGATAAACCAGATGGAGATTCACACATGATAAGTGGTCTTCCGCCCATGCTTACTTGCTATCTTTGATAGGCTGCGGTTTAGTAGTAAATTCCATTATGAATCAACTGATTGACAAAAATATAAGTCGGGCTATAAAGTACAAGAGTTCTTAAACAGTAATATTGCTCAGGATTTTCTTGAATGCTGTTCTTTTCTTTTTTATATAAAAACGGTGGCAAACCTGCAAGAGGCTCACCTAGGGCAAGCGGTCGTCCGCACATGGATACCCCCAGCCTTTGCAGAGCCATAGGTGCATTGCCGTCCTTCAAGGAATATTTACATTCTTTTCTTGAAGATCACTAAGTCGTATTGGTTCGGAAATACTTCTGCTGGCAGATGATACCACAAAGCGGTGGTGCGCGGGACAAAATGCTTTAAAAAACACTCAGTTGTGGAACATTGAACTTGTATTAAGTTTTAAATAAATTAATTGATATAAATTTTATTTAATTTTTACTTATTAGTCATATAATTCATTATATAACTGTAACTAGGTATTATAATACTATTCTTCCATCGTTGCTAATAGGTATAAGTCGTTAAGGTACATTCTCCATAGAACCCTCAATGCCTGCAAATTGTGAAGTGAAACAGTCCTTCGTGCACGATTTCATTGCGAAGTTTGGTATTGTTATTCATTTTAATGGGCAATATATTTTCTATAACAGACATTATACAAGTAACAAAGACACGCAGTCTGCTCAACTTTCGTTTCGCTATTCAGCTCGTTGAAAAGATAAAATTGTAAGCTTCCAATAAATCATAGCAACTAATGGCTCCACAAATTCCCATACAATTAATTGAAATACTTGAAGTATACTGGTAATTTTAACATTATACTAAACTAAATTTGAAAGTTTCAAGGGCCTCCAATATTCTCACTCAAACAGCGAAACGTACGCGTACATTTCAGGCTGGTATTCTGTGAGCCTGTGATAATTGGGACGAGTTGGCGCGATAAGTGCGTCAACATAATAGGATTCAACATGACTCCCATGGATAAGATAATATTAAGGCATATATTATTATTACTACCGGCTACCGTCAAAAAATATTTTTCACGACCGACCATCAATCTACCACTGGCCTTGTGGTAGACTTATAACACCACTTAGCTAAGAGATTGTCTAGAAAGAGAAATTATCTAAACAAATGCTAAAATAAAACTGTACCTCATCATGTCAAATTAAGACAGACGCCAAGACACACCCAAGTTCCTAATTAATTAATATCGATTCCCTCCAAGTTAGGTAATTAATAGAAACGTCCCCGAAACTTAGATAACCCTTTACGAAGTTCACGTATTAATCCAACGGGAACACAATGAAAACTTTCAGCGAGCGCAAGTTTGACACCTTGTCTTTTGGCTTGAGTTGGTAGCGACACCTCAAATGGTATACTAAAGCCTCTTATTAATTACTTAGAGTATTTTGGGTAACTGTCGTTTGTTAGCGTCTGGTGTTTTAAGAAAAATAGCGAGAAAGTTGGTCAATAGGTTATAAATTATCGAAAAATTCGCTGTACACCAATGTTTGATTAGGTTTTGCGGGACTTAAATTCAACTACCATTATACTATTTCTTTATATCCATCTATCTTATCTTTTCTTTTTATATTTGACTTAAATTTGTGATGAAATTTAATAATCAGATTGACGTTAAATTCATATAAAAAAGAATAAAAGTGTTACATGTATTACGTTCATGTTTTTCGTTCCACACTGATGGTTTTAAAGGCATTTTGTACGCACATCACGATTCTGCGGAATCAGTTGCCTACAGCAGTATATCCAAGCCAATATGACTTTGAGACCTGCAAAATAACTAATCCTACTAATCTCTAAAATGCCGGGAATGTAGTAGCAAGGGTTACGGGTGTCCATGGGTGAAGGACCGGCTAGAAAAACGAAATACACATTTGAATGAATCATAGATACGATACCATGAGAAGTATCATTATCGTATATGACAATGACTACTGCTATATAATATATGAAGCTATAAATAAATGCCAACTCTAATTATATGAATATCAGTCTTGTAATTTTAACGATACATACATATGGATATCGTTTAAAATACAAATTGAAAAGCGCTCCATCGTAATCGCAGCATACCACAGTTCAACGGAGCATGTGCAAAACATTTAAATGTATAATTTATTTAGAAACGTTCATTCGGTTCGATGCAGTTGAGATTAGTTTAGCCGTAAACGCTCGGGGGAACTAGACTGCATTATACGCATCGACGGGGTTCGTCACCTGCGGGCAACATTTTAAATGGGAAATACGTGTTTTTATTTCATGCAAATTTCATACCTTCCGTTCTGAAGCACTTTATATACATTCGTTAATTTTTATTAAAATTTGAAGTGTATTCTTCATATATTTTATTTCTATTCATTGGTCTATGCGAATCATTTTATTTATAACATTAAATTTTAGAAAAGCAATTTCAATTCATTGTCAAAGTAACTAAAAGTCAAAAAACTTGTAATATAATAAATAAGCTTACTTTTTTTGAATACCAGTTGTAGGCATAGTCAGTGACTATATTTTAATGCAAGAAATTAGTTAACAGTTCTTTTGACTTAAAGCTGTTCTGTAATACGTAAAAAGTGAGTATCTTCAGCAGTTTTCTTTGGAATCGACGTTTAAAAATAACGTATTTTTATTTCATCTTTTATTTTTTATTTTGACAAACTATTTTTTAGCTAGATAATTCTTAGTAACTATATTTACTGTATATTGGAAACTTTTTGATAGTTTTTTCCAAAAAATAAGATCTTTTTTACAATATCCATTATAACTACGGACAAAGAAATAGAGGTTTAACAAAGATAAAAATTGATTGATCCTTTTCCGTTTCCAT
>DWCF01007300.1:0-10894 GCA_018230265.1 Delias oraia | reverse complement strand
GACATAGGCCTCTCCCTTGGACTTCCATGAACACCTGTCGGAGGCGACCTGCATCCAGCGTCTTCCGGCGATTTTTATAAGGTCGCCTGTCCACCTTGTAGGTAGACGTCCCACGCTGCGTTTGCCGGACCGTGGTCTCCACTCTAACACTTTTCTACCACAACCTACACGTTGAGTATTCTGTGAACCCGTGCTACCAATTCAGACGAGCCGGTTTAGTTTTAAAATTAATAATTTGGCGTGTTCGCCTAAAAATTTAGTTTCTAAGACGATTATTAGTGACTATGTTTTATTTGAAATAAATATTTTTAACATATTTTTAAAATGAAAATTGGAATGGTCAGTTGCATCAGCCAGGTATAATAATTGACGTTGAAGTTAGGCTAAAAGAGCAAATAATGAAATAATTCATGAAATTCACGTAAGAGAATGACCGATTGAAGGCTGACCTCTATGCGCGTTGACAGTTTAATACCCTCACATGATTTACGATTCAATGAACATCAGTTAGGTATATAGGTTAGGTATGTATTATGTAGTTGCAATTGGAATGCCTGTATGCATTAATTCCTGCATGTATTAATTATTAATATTAAAGATCTCTATTACACCTTTCAAAATGCCAAAAGGCATAGGCATAGGCATACCTATCACCTAGCCATGTATGAACATCTTAAAAGATTTAGTTAAAGACAAGCTAATTTTTTTTGTGGAAGGCCTATTTGCTGCCGGCCATACAGTCATTACAGCTTCACAAGGTCTTTTAGGGAGAGCAATAGGCTTGCCGTGAATTGAATTTTAGAAATGACTAGCACAAGGGCGTCTCCTGCGAGACACGAACCTCGGCTTGGGCCGACGCGGGGCATTGGCCGCCTGAGCAGCCGGTCGGAGGCTGACCGGGGTGAGTCTGGCGACGTAGCAAGGTCCTCGCCTCCGTTTCCGGCGGAGGCAGTAGTACGGAGCTCAAACATGCTTTTTATGCTTTGTAATTTTTTTATAGAGTTATTAAATATTGATTATCTAACCTATCTACTTAATTAATTTTTTTAAAATTAAATTCAGTTTAAATAAATAAAAAATATTTATATCATTTACTTAACTTTTACATCCAATCTTATAAACTTACTTATTTAAACTGTATTTATTAAAACTGACATACCTTTACTAACTTTTTTAAATTCAATTCACCCGTGCGAGAGCCATGCTGAAACATATGCTGACGCACTAATTGGGCCGGCTCGTACTAAGTGATACCTCGGGCTCACAGAATACTCAGCGTGAAACGGTACTTGTATTGGGGTAAAAAGCTGGCAACAAAACCAATGTGGGGATTGTGGCGCGGTTGTTCATAGGCGGCGGTGTTTTCTTACCATATAGGATACACACCTGCTCAGGTGTCCGATATAGTATAAAAAATATATTTTGTAACCCAGCAAAAATAAAAAGAAAACACATTTGATTCATATTTACTAGGAGCCAAATATTTTCCACGAGCAGTGAACACAAAATCAAAATATTTCACTTTTCTTTTACTTTTTAAAATATTTGGACGATCAAACTATGAAGTTAAATATATGTTCATTGTTTCAGTTTTGGCACAATTTTAACTTGGTTAGTTATTTGGTCTAGATTGACTACCTACTGCTCAAAGTTTTATATAACTTTGGCTTTTAGCTTAAATTGCAAAAGGTTTTCGAGTTTTGTGTATAAAAATTCTAGATCATGAAATATTTAATGCAAATCTATTTTTTCTTAAGTTTAATAGAACACCGCCCTTGGAAAACCGCGCCACAGTCCGCGCATTGGTTGTGTTAGCGGCTTCTTACGCCGTTTATGCGGCATTTTCTTAAAAATGCCCATTAAGCTGATAATATCGTAAACCTAAGGGATATCCTCACTCACTGTGCGAAACACAGTACAAGTACCGTTTCACGCTGAGTATTCTGTGAGCCCGTGGTAAGGTGAATGCTCGTTCAAAAAACATTACATTAAATAATTTTGGCACATTTATTATGAAATATTTTTCATTTGAAGGCCATTTTGTGATCAGTTGAATTTTTTGTCCAAAAATAATTACTTTATTATTCTAATATAAATAATGTTTAATGAAAATTATTTAACACTATTATACACAGTAACAGAGTATGCCTAATATCATTTGATTAAAGTGCTTCAATTGATTGCTTTTATATAAAAGCAATCCAAAATTTGATATTTCATGAATGCATTACTTTTATGCATGAACTCATAAGCATATTCGTGGATTAATTCGTACAAAATTATAATATGTTGTAGCTAACTATATTGTTTATTACCGACATAGCCCGCCGAATTATCAAGCTGAAGTGGCAATGGGCAGGCCACATCGCACGTAGAGCGGATGGCCGATGGGGCTGCAAAGTGTTAGAATGGAGACCACGGACCGGCAAATGCAGCGTGGGACGTCCACTCAAAAAGTGAACAGACGACCTTATAAATGTCGCCGGAAGTCGCTGGATGCAGGTCGCCTGCGACAGGTATTCATGGAAGTCCAAGGGGGAGGACTATGTCCAGCAGTGGTCGTCTCACGGCTGAAATGATGATGATGATGAACTATATTATTTACCTATTAAATAGTTTAATCAATTTTCACCTGTGTTAGAGCCATGTAGCATATGTTGAAGCATAAATTGGGACGGTTTATCCAAGTCAGACTCAGCGTGAAACAGTACTTCTGCTGTGTTTCGTTGAGTGAGTGAGAATATCGAAGGTACAAGTTAATTTACTATTAAAAAACACCACTTATTTTCAGAGTTTTAATAAAAATTAAAAGGACTTGTAAAATTTTAAATTGTATAGTGAACATACGTAAATTGTATAGAAGACCTTCAAGAAAAGAGCGTAATGCCTTAAAGGCCGGCAACGCAACCGCTGCCCTTCAAGAGCTAGGGGTGCCCATGGCGGATGACCGCTAACCCTATGCGAGCCTCCTGTTCGTTCGCCATTGTTTTCATAAAAAAACTGGATCAAATACCATTAATCTTATATGGATATTTTTTTCTATATTATTACAATTATAAAAATGAATCGAAAACATAGATCCAATCTGATATTTTTGCTAAAACTGAACAGAATTGCGAATTTTTAATACTACTTATTTTTCTTTAATTTTCGTCTGACGTAAATTCATGATTCTCAAATACATTTCTTTTGTCACATGAATGACATTCCCTTCGGTCAAATCAGTCCGAGAGAGAAGTCATAAATCTTTAAATTAATTCTTGGTAAGTTCGCATTTATTATAATAAATAAGTATAATAATAAAGTTTTCACAATTCAAAGTTATTTTTTAATTTATGGAGGATAACGAAAGAGGTGGGTCTCCTATATGGTAAGAGAAAGCTGCACATGAACAACCGTGCCACAGTCCGCGTATTGGTTGTGTTGCCGTCTTTTTACGCCACTTAAGCGGCACGTTTAAGGGCCTCCGATATCCTCACTCTGCAAAACAGTACAAGTATCGCTTCACGCTGAGTATTCTATAGGCCCGTACCATTTATTGCACCAGCATATGCTTAAGCATGATTCTCTCACAGGGGCGACATTGTAAAGACACTCGCCCCGCCACTTTCAAGCTGTTCCAGAGACCGAAAAAACTTTTAAAACCATTAAGCTACGAGGCTCTCTGATGTTCGAAGTGGAACCCCTTGCAGTGTTTGCACATAGTAGTTGTGTTGCATCGGTGAAATTATCACTGAATATCAACATTCGATACTGAGCTACGGCACGTTCGTTTGCTATGCTAGATTTAACTCAATCCGACACACGCACTAATAAATTTGCTACAGAAATTGTATTATAATTTATCATCTCTATTGACCAACACAAATATCTAATTCGAATATTCTTTATTGCCATTTTTATATGGTACCTATGTTTTTTTATTTATCCCATATGGTCTCCTATATGGTAAGAGAAAACCGCCGCCCATGGACAACCGCGCCACTGTCCGCGAATTGTTTGTGTTGATTTTTTTTCACCCACCGGTGATTTTTTTTAAAATGTGGCATTCGAGCAGAAAGCTCATCTAGAATAAGCGATTCTCCACCCATGATCACCCTCAGCCCTTGCAGGCATTGCCGGCTTATTAATAGTAGGTATGCAATTTTTTTCGTCTTTTAATTCAATCGAGGATGCTAACCAAGGAGGCTTTATTGGAGGCCTTATAAATTCCGCTTAAAACAACCAATGCGCGGACTGTGGAGTGTACATGGGCGGCGTTGTCTCTTTCCATATAGACGACCCACCTGCACCATTATCCGCTGTACTATAAAAAATATTAAAAGAGGGAGTTTTCTAATTGTTTTCGCTACAATGTAACATTGGTACCAAATCGTTAGTCAACTCAACATTAAGTCCCTCGGGAGTGCTTATCCCGTCTTTCCGTGCTCGTTAGTGGCTTTAATGAAGCCCTTTACAGTTCACCTCAGTATTAAAACATCTCCATTTACATCCATTTTGCAACGTTTACAAATTAAGTACCTACCCACTGGAGTAAAAATAAATTGAGGACGATTTTTTCTAATAATTTTTGTGTGTCGCTGACTGAGTGAGGATATTGGAGGCTTTTAAAATGCCGATTAAGTGACGTAAAAAGCCGGCAAGACAACTATTTCGCGGACTGTGTCGCGGTTATCCACGGACGGCGGTGTGTTTTGTGTGTTGTGTAGCGGTGGAAAAATAACGTTTTGCTTGTAGCAGCTAGTTTAGTAATATTTTCGTATCGTATAGCGGCTACTGTCAAGTCCTTCTAGGGACCGAACAAATTATTAATTTAATTATAATTGTTCTGACCGCGTTTCGAACGCGATACCTCTCGCTTCATAGTAGACCTAATAAACCACTTAGCTACAAGGCTCAAAAATATCGTACAATCTAAAATATTATTAATTTTGTATTCATTCAAAGATAATATAAGAATTTGGAGAGATAGTTCAGGCATCAAATCCACAACGAATTCAGAGGAAAAGTTTTATATTAAGAATCGTATTATTTTTGTTGCGATAAGTAAAGTTTATTGATGTTTTTATTAGTTATAATATGTCATAAAAATATATACGATTTTTTTATATATAGATAAAGGGGAAGGAATGTTGATCAATTATTTAAAGAGAGATCCGCTTATGGACAACTGTGCAATCAGCGCTTTAGTTTGAGGCCTATATTCAGGAGTGGACGTCCTACGGTTTAAATGATGATAATGATCAATTAACATGACTTTATTCTATATACATCGATAATGAATCAACTGTTTATTATTTAAAGTAAATGATTATGAAGTAATCCAGGTTCCATAACATTTAACAGAAGTAATTCATTCTCGAAAATTATCGCATTTGAGAATCGGAAACTTTATAATAAGTTTCAGCGATAAAGTTATGATTTAGTTTAAATTTGTTAATACATAATACTTGTATCTTGTTGAACACTTGCATTATCTTATTATGTAAAAGACTATACATTTTAAATTTAGTTAAGCATTAAGCATATATTATATATTTATAATATATTACTGCTTGCGTATCGCTATTTCTTGTAAAAATATTGCTAAAAAGGTTTCGCCGTCAAAGCCTGTATCTAAAAACAACATTTAAAATTCAATTAGGTATAATTCAGGAGTTGAAAACTTTTTGTTTATCTCTCGGGAGCTGTTGGCCGAAGGTACATTAGGACGCTATCATTTGGTTTGACGCGGGTCACATTACCAACTTTAGATAGACTTGAAATATATCCCCAGGTATCTTGTTGAGATATTTATGCCCAATTTATTGATAATAACTACTTTAATCCGAAGTGATACCACGGGCATATAGAATGCTCAACGTGAAACATTACTGGTACTGTGTTTCACTGAGTGAGTGAGGATATCAGAGGCCCTTGAAGTTTAACCCCTTAAGTGTTGCAAAAAGCTGACAATACAACCAAAGCGCTTTTTGTATCGCGGATGATCGTGGGCAGCGATGTTGTTTTACCATAATAAATCGGAGAGCCACCTGCTCTGTTATCCGCTGTACCATTAAACACACACGTGTCCTTTCTAGTTAAATATCTTTAATCAGTAAGGTGTCTCGGTTTCCATAGCCAAAAAATCAAGAAATTCAAAAATTTCAAGGTTTTCAGAAGATTTTTAAATAGTAGCAAATAGTGATACCAAAACTAAAGTAGCAGACTGTTCATGAACACAGCTAGATCTTAAAACAGGTAAGAAACTCGGCACTTCTTACATTATGTTTTAAAGTTTTGTACAGTAAGAACTGGAGCCACTATCGGCGAAATCCCAAGAGTATCATCCTAGAGAATTTCTATTTTATACTACATTTTATGTAATAAATAAATATATATATAAATATATATATAAATTAATGCCATTGTCTTTCCTTGTAATTGTTCCTTTTCTTGTAAATTAATAACTCAAGAACGGGCTCAAATCCATTACAAATGCTTAAGCTGTGTTTGGACTATTTAATAGATGCGTAACATGAATATTGCACAAAATCGGTCGAGCGGTTCTTCATTTATCACATTTTTTGTGACAAATGAATTCAAAATATGGAGGATTATTTTGTTAATGGGGATTTTGATGTCAAATTGAAACTTTTTATACGTAAGTATTTTTAGCGAAGCACGCACCGAGTCGTTAGTGCCTTATAGATGGAAATTTTTAATTTATTCAATGTAACTTTTAATTTTTTGGTAAATTTTAGTGTTTGTGTGAGGTCTTTAAATCTGACCTCTGCCCCACGACGGCCGAGGTCCGTCTCGTAGGAGGTTTCTTTGCAATAGTCGTGAAAAACACCAATTTCTCAGCGAGCTTGCGAGATCAACCACAGCCACGTTTTTAAATGTTATAGCGGAAAACCGTGCTCCGTTTCCCCACCTGCTGTTGGGTCTCCTATACAGTAAGAAAACACTGTCGGTCACAGGCAACAGCGCCACAATCCGCGCTTTGATTTTGTGGCCGGTTTTTTACACCGCTTAAATTGCAGAATCAAGGGCCTTTGATATACCTACTCACATAGTGAAACACAAGTTCCGTTGGACGCTGAGTATTCCGCGTTAATTTGTAAATTCTGCTCTCGCAACAGCGGAAAACCATACCAAACAAAGTGTTTAAGTAATCCAATTCCTTGGAATGAGATTATTCAATTGGATATTTTCTCTTATTTAATTTTTTGTTAATTCAGTTTATATGAAAAACATTTTATCCTTTTCTATATACTGTATTAAATCTAATACAGTATATATATATATATACTGTATATACAGTATATATATATATACTGTATAATTCTATATACTGTATTAAATTTGACGTGCCGGATGCATTTCACTTGAACAGTTTTATTCACATTACGTTTTTAATAAATATATTTAGGGAACGTCCCATTTGAATGCGTAAAAATAAGAAAATATTTTCTAATTTCGTTTAATGACACGAGTTTATATAATTAACAAGTTACATAACATAGTTGTTAATATTCTCAAATTAAGACCAAATAAGATCTTTTCAAGTGTTCCGTCTCGTTTTTGCAACAATAAATACACGTTAGTGAGAGAGGGACAGTATATTTAAAACAATGTTTCAAGTAAAGAAACATTTATGAGAACGCTGACTACACTGGTTACGATTTTACAATAGAAAGGTTTTTATGGTATAACCGACAAGAGAACAGGTGGGCCGGCTACATGGTAAAAGTAAACAGCTGCCCATAGAAAACCGCGCCACAGTCCGAGTTTTGGTTGCGTAGCCGGCTTTTTACGAGGATTAAGTGGTATAATTTTAAGGGCCTCCGATATACACACTCAGCGAAACACAATATAAGGGTACTTAAAACGGTGCCTCTGATATCGAATATCTAAGGATACCGAAGGCCGTTAAAAATGCCGCTTTAGTGGCGTAAGAAGTCGGCAACACAACCAATGCGAGGACTGTGGCGAGGTTGTCCATGGGCGGCGGTTCTCTCTTACAATATAAGAGAACCACCTGCTACCGTTCTCCGCTATACTATAAAAAAACATATTTCTTATAAATAATTATTTTTAATTTAATACTGACTATACAATTAATTTATCTTTAAGAATCCGTATTTTATGTTCACAATTATAAGCTTTTATCCTTCGTCAGGACAACTTGTTGTAAAATTTAGTAAGCGCTGAGTCGTGAAAGGTGCAATTTATTATTTTAATGAGACAATAGGCGACCTGTGTCTAAGACAATTTTGAATATTTTATTTCTACCTATTATATCTATTACATATTTTATTATAATTGTAATAATTTTGCATCTTTTATATATTTTTCTTTGTTATTCATGTAAATATTGTTATCATCATTTAACATGTAAATACTGTATATTTTTAAGTATAGCGAGCAACGGAGCAGATGGGTCTCCTATATGGTAAGAGAACACCGCCGCCCATGGACAACCGCGCTACAAACCGTGCATTGGTTGCGTTGCCGGCTTTTGGCAATGCGCGGACTGTAGCGCGGTTGTCTACAGACGGCGGTATTCTCTTACCATATAGAACAGCCATCTACACAATAGTCCACTATACCATAAGCCTTAGAACAACAATATATTATTCAAGAAAACGGATATTCAAGGAAGAGATGTAAAATGTTCCTATGTATATCTACTTCCTTTTTGGCAACGGTCTCCGCGAAAGTGGAGCGTGTTCTACAGAAATATATTTCAATTAAATCGCACTTTGCGGTCCGTAACGTGAACTTGTATGCATAAGTGGCAGTAAATTTTCATGAGTTGACAAAATAGTTATGTAGCATTGAACGTGTGAAATGTTTTACCCAACTCTCATTCGGTTAGACAACTAACTAATAACGTTTCTTGCTGAGTATTCTGTGAGCCCATTCCGTCTTCCAAAGGAAAAAGATGTATCCCAAAAGCACGCAAGATTTTAAATAGATAAAATAGAATAAATTACAGAGAAAATATTATTATAGGTTTTCAGTAACAGGAAACAGGTCGCTTGAAATTTCCTCCTTAATAAGTCCAGTATTTAATATTAATGTACAAAACTGTATCCTATTACCTATATTGTCATTATAATATTATATACTTTATCTGTTTGAGAACCTCGTTGCTTAATGGTTTTAAAAGTGTACCATGAAGCAAGAGATATCGGGTTCGAATCCCGGTCCGGATACATATAATTTAATTTATAATTTATTCGCTCTTTATAGGGATTGACAGTGGCCGGGCGAATGTCTTAATACTGTCGCATGCGTGAGAGAGCTATGCTGATGCATATTAAAATATCACCAAAAGGAAATAGCGTATATTCAACCTAAATTAAGGGCATTTAGTGACGCGCATCACCACTCTGCGGAATCAAATCCTATTTTAAATTCTAATTTCCAAAACAATATGACTTAGGGACTTTCAAAGCGTAAAATCCCTTAAAGATCGGCATCGCACCCAAGGTCCTTCAAGGGGTGGCCCCAGGCGGAGGACCACTGTTGCTAGGCGATCCTGCTCGATTGCCATCGTTCCCATAAAACTACGTCCACGTATATCAAACTAAGCTTGTTCGTAACTCTATTGTACTTTGATTGTATTTCACTTTTACGTGTTTCGATTTTTATTAACTTACAATCACAAGCTTACGCTTGTGATTCTAATCACGCATCAGAATTTACAATTTAATTATAAAAAAAGCTTATACAGAAGCGAATGGCCGAATTCTCTCGAAAGGTATCGTGATGTCATGGGTAACGAATTCGATCCTCGAGCTGAATAGAATTTGTTAAGTATTCGGTTCGAGTATCGTCATTGCCTGACACGTGACGCACTAATTGCTACAATATTAGCACGGATTCGAAGAATACCAGCTTAAAATATAACTTGTTTTCGCTGAATGATTCGGCTCACAAAGTGACACCAATGACCTGGAGTAAAAGGCGGCAATACCACCAAAGTTTGGATTGAGGCGCGGTTGTCCATGGGCGGTGCGATGTCTTAACATAGAGAAGATTGGCCTGCTCTATTACCCGCTTTACAATTAAAAAGCCGGCAATAACACCAAAACACGGATTGAAGCGCGGTTGTCTGCTCCATTTTCCTATATATAATACAAAAATAGCTGACGATACCACCAAAAGAAAGCTTGAGGCGTAGGTGTCCATGCTCAGCGGTGATCTCTTACCATAAAGTAGACCTTCTCAATTGTCCGCTATAAACACAAAAAACAGTCCGAAATACCACCTTAAAATAAGGTGCTGTTGGCCACGTGAGAGGAAAGCCGTACCACAAATGTTTTAATTTATTAATATTATAGAAATAATAAATAAAACATTTGCGGTGTATTATTCGAGAGTATATATAAGATAAAGTTTCAATTTTAAGATTTGTATCACCACAGCTTGCCGGAGCATTCATTGTTTCGCGATAAGCTGTGGTCGGCGGTCGTGTTTGTACCGATCGAAAGTTTAAGTCAACGCGGAATATATCTAGAGATTTATATTTAATAAGTGAAGTTAAAATGTGCACGAGTTTTAATTAATCTGTGGACAATGTTGTCTATTTTGGGAGTAATTGTTTTCATTGCAAGTGAGTTTTTTTTCAATTTTGATATTAGCTCATGCCTATTATATAAAATATTCTTATACGAAGCTTCTATATAATAATTATTGAATGGGAGTTTTTATATTTAGTAAAAATCAGTGAAAATGAATATCTAAACAGTTTCATATATGATAAATAATTGTTAAATATTTGAACGACTAAATGGTACTGTCTTGTGATGATTATAATATATATATGCCAGTCTGTTTTCAGAGAAATGAGAATTAATCACCTTGGCAGACGTGTGTCTTTGAGATGTCCTTTAAAGATGCA
>DWCF01007299.1:0-10899 GCA_018230265.1 Delias oraia | reverse complement strand
AGATCGCTCAAGATCGCAACAGGTGGGCGTCTTTGGGTGAGGCCTATGTCCAGCAGTGGACTTGAATAGGCTGATGATGATATAGGTAAACGGAGGTAAGTGTACTTTAATGTAATAGCTTACGTAGTACGTTAGTAGCTAATAAAATCTATCAACTATCATGTAGTGTCTGACTACCTTTATTTTGGAATTTTCTAAAATTTATGGTAACAATAAATGAATACTGTTACTATTATACTGTTTTGCCTAATATCTGACCGTCTACGTGCCCCAAGAAGAGCAATGATTATAATGATTGGAGATTTTAGGAGGAAGCTTTTGCAATAAGGCAAAAATATAATGCAATATACAGCAATAATGGTTAAAAAAAACCTAATTTTGAATGAGTATTCTAATTGTCGCGGGCAACCGCTGGATCCACATCCGCTGGTCTTTGGGGGAGGCCTATGTCCAGCAGTGGATTTAGATGGGCTGATGATGATGATGATGATGATTCTAATTGTAATTACATTTTAAGTATTATCTGAATAAAGGCTATTATTATTACTTTAGAATAATATTTCATTGGTTAGGGAAACAAATTATTTTTATATATTAATAAAATCATATTTACTGTGTAATTATAGGCTGTATATTAGGGTAATTTAATTATTTTTTTTTAATTCTATAGCCGAAAACGAACCAGGTTGGTTCTCTTTTATATTGTAAGAGAATACCACTGCTTATGAACAACCACCGCGCCACTGCCCGCCCGGAGGACACCAATACGACTCGGGATCTTCAAGAAAAGAGGGTACATTTTTTTCAAGGGCTAGGGGTGTCCATGGGTGGAGGATCGCTTGCCCTAGTTGAGCGTCCTAACACTCAATGAACATTGTTACAAATCTTATTTAACCTAAGAGAGCCTCGTAGCTTAATGGTTTTAAAAGTGTACCATAAAGCGAGAGGTATTGAGTTCATATCCCGGTCTGGACAACTATAATCTATAATAATAATTTAATTTGTAATTCATTCGGTCTCGGCAAGGGCTTGACAGTGGCCGGTTGAGTGTCTTAATACTATTGTAGCCGTGAAGCATATGCTGACGCACTAACTGGGCCGGCTCGTCGGAAGTGATACCACGGGCTCACAGAAAATTTACCGTGAAGTGATACTTATACAGAGGTATAAGTACCACTTTTACCACTTGGTACTTATATATATTGCGCAGAGTGAGTGAGGATATCGGAGGCAATTAAAAGTGCCGCTTTAAGGCGTAAAAAATCACAAATGCGGGGAATGTGGCGCGGTTGTCCATGGGCGGCGGTGTTCTATTACCATATAAGAGACCCACCTGCTACGTTGTCCGCTATAGAATAAAAAAAAGATAAAAAGAAACCATTCAAAAGTTGTCTTAATAAAAACTAACAGATATATTTTTACGTAACTTCAATGAATCGAGTTAATCCTCGCAATTCTTTCTAAAATCGGAATACTGTTCTAATATTTAACGTTACATGGATAGTGGATACCCATTCCACGATTCCATTCCACAATTCCATTCCACGTTGTATTATTTCGGAAAATTGTTGCGAATCGCATTTTATTATTAGTACGGTTGTATTTTTCAACTGGTAAATTCATTGCGCTTAAAATTTGGAATTTAAATTATTCTGTTATACAGAGTTAAGCTATTTTATACACAATTTTATATAAATCAGAGAATGACAAAATTATGCTTGCAGATTGATCTTGGAAGCTTTACAGCCCTTGTAAGAATGTAACGTAAGCAACTATGAAGTCAATAGTACGGGGTTCGACCGCGATCTGAATATAATTTAAATATACACTCTACCCTTAAATAAGGCTGTTTCAATTAGGTTATCTAGACCGAAGTGTTATTTGTAGCACACAAAGTACCTTAACTTACTACCTATTTAATACCGCTTAAAAAGCCGGAAACATATCCAAAGCGCGGTTAAAGGCGTTGTTTTACCAATATATTATCTTTTACCTGCGGGAAAACATATGCGAAGGGAATAATTTGGTTGACTCTTCCTAAGTTGTACCACGGGGTTACAGAATACTCAGTTTGAAATAGTAGTTTTACTTGAAACGGTACCTCTATTATGTTTCGTTAAGTGAGTTAGGATATCAGAGGCCAAAGTTATATTGCGGTGTTGTTATTCATGGTGACGTTGATTTTACCATAAGGCATCCCAATAAAATACAACAAACAATAAATAAAAAACAATATAAAATAAGAGTCGTAAGACCTTAATCCGATTTTTATGAATCAGTAGAGAGCAGCTTTCACAATCCGCATTACGGTCTATTGGTAAGAGTTTCAAAGCCAGAAATTTACGCCTAATATTAAGCTTTTTATCAAGATGTTGAAACTATCCCCGATAGCAATCTTAGTATTTTTATTATTTTTAACCAGTGAACCCATATTTAACTACCGGGTCCAATTATAAACCTTCAGCAATCCGTGGGCTTATCAACCCGAATAATAGATACAATAAAAAATTCGGATAAAATATTCGGATTCGAACTTAATCAGTTCAGCCGTTCTTGAGTTATAAATAGAGCTACTTTTTTATTCTATAACGGACAACGGAGCAGGCGGATTCCCTATATAGTAAGAATATACCACACCTGAACGACCGCGCCACTGTCCACGCATTGGTTGTGTTGCCGGCTTTTTACGCTGTTCAAGCGGCACTTTTAACGTCCTCCGAAATCACTCACTCTGCGAAACACACCGTTTCAAGCTGAGTATTCTATGACTAATTAAAACGATTTTCTTTTATAAAATAGGTAAATAAAGATTATGACCTTCCATTTTTTCACGCAATGAAAGAATTTAGTTCAAGTTTTTAATTTTATACTAGGTTTTGATTATTTTACAGTAAGCATTTACATTCATCCCTCAGACAAAGGTATATTAAACGAATTGTAAAAACATGAAACTGTATCATCTAAAAGCACGTCTATTTGAAATTATTTTTAAAAACGAAACTGAAGAATATTGCTATCCTCCGTTTGTAAAATAAATGGTTTGCAAGCCTCAAATGCTGAATCTCAAAAATGTACCCAAAGCTTTGATGTTTAAAATTCCGTGTACTAATTGTGGCGGTGGTTTTAACGCACCGAGTGGATGAATTATGAATTGTACAGGTGTCTGTGGGATACAGACCACGGGTTATAAATACACTTGATGTATCTGTATGTGTATAATCTGTGACCATATTTTAGAATGTACCTATTAATTGGGGTCTGAATAAAAAGTTTAGATGGTTATTGCAAGTGTAATGTTTAATTTGTCTGTTGCACTGGTTTTACATTGGAGTGTTATGAATTCAAAGCGCAACGCATTTTTGTGTACATTCCAACTAGGGCTACGGATGTCCGTGGGCAACGGACCACACATCTAAGGTGAGCCTCCTGCTCTTTTAGTCTGTTTTTATAATTTCCGCCTTTGTTTTGTTTTTATAGTAACTGGTAGTATTGCCCAAACGATTTAAATACTAGTTGACCCAACAGAAGTCATCAAATATGGCACTTGCCGAAATTCATTTAGAGATATAAAGTTATTTTAACAGTTTAATTTCAAATTTTTGCAAAAAAATTTGCTAGACCAATTATATTTTTTTTATAATTGCAAACTTTCAAAAAAACAGGTATCATTTAGTCCGACTTAATATTACAAAAAAATGAATGTAAATTGCTTTACTCATTTTCTAATTTTCAAAAGAAAAAAATTCACTTAATAAAGCCATGGTCAAAGTTATTACTTCAAAAAGAGGTTTTATTGAGCCCTCATTATAACGCGCCATAAAGCGTAATGTAGGATCCTTGTATTTCCTGTATAATTTCAAGAAACTATGAAAAAGGAATTATTTTCTAAGGAGATGGGACTTTTATAGAAATTTATTTATTAAAAACACGAAGTGGTACCACGGGCTGACTCAAGAATACAGCTCAGAATACTTAGCCTGAAACGGTACTTGTACTGTGCTTCGCAGAGTGACTGAGGATACCGGAGGGCATTAAAAATGCTGATTAAGCGGCGTATAAAGCCGGTAACACAACCAATGCGCGGACTGTGGCTCGGTTGTTCATGGCGTTGGTATACTCTTACCATATAGGAAACCTAGCTGCTTCGTTGTCCATTAGAGAATTAAAAAAAATTGTATATATATGTTTGTGAAATTGTAGTGGGTAATCTCTATGTCTACTAAACTAACTTTTGAAAATTCTTTTACCAATAGAAAGTTATATAAGCAATATAATAGCTTGTGAATAACATCTAAGAAAATATACTCGAAAAATTAAGGTTTATGGTAGTCGCTTATGCAAAGTGAGTCGAAATACTGTCGAAAAATATTGTTTCTTACCAACGCTGCCTTAACGATGAGAGATAGAGTCCTATGAATGAACTTGACAATTCTTATAAAAAGTCTGCGACAGCATATATAATTTTCATTTATATATCGTTATATTTAAACCTATTTCGGTTCAGCCAGTGTTTTATAAATGAAAAACTCTTCAATAAATGATATTTTCAATGTCAAAACTTGACTTAATTGAAGTGTTCTCGTCATTGTCCATCTTGCCCGGACTGACATATAATTCAATTTTATCAAATTAAGAACAGATGAAAAAGTAACAATAATTTTATTGTGGAACTCATGGATTCAAGATGTCTGATATAAAAAAGACAATTGGACAAACATGATTGAATTGCAGAGATTTATTTATAGATAGGTTAAATATTTTTTATGGTATAGCGGACAACGGAGCAGGTGGGTCTCCTATGTGGTAAGAGAATACCACCGTCCATGGATAATTACGCCATAGCCCGCCAATATTGGTTGCATTGCCGGCTTTTTATATCGCTTAAGCAGCATTTTTAAGGGCCTCCGATATCTTCACTCAATCACCGAAACATAGTAGACATACGATTTCAAGATGGCGCTAGTGTATTTTACTTATAATGATTAGGGATAAATGGAACTGTAATTGCTTAATAATAATGTGTAATACAATATTTATATAAATACAGCGGACTCGTAATCCATTCATTCATTACAAAAGCTTGACTAACGCACTAATTGGGGCGGCTTGTAAATACCACAGACTCACATAATATTAGTATGAAGCATTGATGATAGCGCAAAAAGCTGGCAGCACAAACAAAGCCTTGGGACGAATGGGGCCTGCGGTGATCTTTTCTTCTCAAGGAGACCCCCGTGCTCCGTTGTCAGCGATAAAAAAGAAGAAAATCATTTTCTTACACAAATTTCTAATTTAAATAGACAGTGAAAAATCGCTGTGCCATGATTGATGGAGGTCGATCAACGTTTGGGCAATTTTTCTGTCATCAAATTCTATGATAGATAGTTGCAGTTAACTCTTTTGTTGCAGCGGGAGATAGGGCAGACCTAATCTGTGATTTACTGGATGTCATGGCTCTTGTTATATTTCATATGATATTAAGTCAGTGAAATGATATATTTATGATCTCTTTTATCCAATACAAATATCTCAGTTCTCTGTGTTTGTTATCGATCTCAAACAAAACGATTCTACCAACTTTTATGAGATTTTGTGTGCATTTCCAATAGATCTGAGATTTGATCAACATGTTTTATTTATATCTGTAAATTGAGTTTAAATACTACTCAAAAACTTTTTGTACAAAACATTTATGATTCAACCATTGAATACTACCATATTACATTTTTAATAGCAATATTAACATACTGCTTTAATCATTTATATGGATTTTTTTTCCGATATCAGTTAGTATAAATATAAAACTATATATTCACAATGAAACATGAATTACAGTTATGATTGATATATTTATTTATTTAAACAATTGTAAGATATACACGCTTCCAAGAATTCTACATGGACACAATTTTAAAACAGAAGCTTGTATTTCAAAATCTCAGCGTGAGATTCCACATCGGAAACAATATTGAATTAAGTGACTCAAAGTACACCCCTACTGATATAAAATTAAATTATTATCTTATCGTATATCTAAACATATATATCTTATAACACGACATCTTATATAAATAAGAAATCTACGTCGTATAATAGACATTTAAAAGAAAAATATAAATGTAAGAACGTGTTAGTTACACTAATATAACTCAAGAAAGACTTTATAACTGAACACAAAAATGTTTGTAGTTTGTCTGTTTTTCAGGTTTGGCGGGCCTGTGGATTGCTGAGGGTACTTAATTGAACCCGGTAAGTTGTCCTATCTGCGAGATATATCTGATTCGGTCCCCGGTACGAATAAAAAATATAACTGATTCGGTCTTTGGATGTGTTGACAGTTGCTGATCGTGTCATAACGTTGTTTACGCGTGAGGGCCGTGTTGATACATTAATTGGCCCGAATAGTCTGACGTTATACCACGTATTCACTTGTTATGTTTTTCTGAGTAAGAGAGGATGTCGAAAGCCCGTGAAAATCTTGCGTTGTAGTGGCTTGTAAGGCCGGAAACATAATCAAAGTGGACATTGTGGCATATATATATATATTTGAATTATATTATTATATATTATATATATATATTCAATAAAAAACCCATATACTCAAATTAATTTAAATTCTCAACAAAAACTGATAATATGTTTAACATGAAAAATAGTTAATTCTGATTTTGGCAGATTTCAATCTAAAGTCGAAAGTTTAATCGAATAAAAATGTGAACATAAAAGCTTATTCATTTTATTTACATTGTTTTAAATTGAATTCTGAAATTTTGTAAAAAAACAGCCGTGATCTGACAAGAACTCAATAGTGTCCACCAAAAAAGATTCATAGACATACAGGCAAATTAAACGGCCATTGTTTTTCATCCAGACATAAATATTTTGATAAGTTTAATTTTACAACTAAAATTACATATTCGTTGAAATTATAATATCTTTTCTCATCAGCAGACGTAGCACGAAAACAAATTCCAAATTACAATTGAAATAAGGAACAATACCATGGCTGTAACTTTATTGAACGCCAAACATCTCGAACGACGGATCAGGGAAAATCTCATGTGAAAATGACAAAATTTTCTCGTGTTTCATTTATCCATGTTTAATTTCAATCAAATTATCGATGTTCAAACGCGAATATATTGGGTGTAACTTGATCTTTTCATGATTAATTTTTATCCTATCCTCAGTATATAGGCTCATCCAAAATATACTCGGGCTCACAGAATACTCAGTATGGAATGGTACTTGTACTGTGTTTCACAGAGAGAAGGAAGATATCGGCGGCACTTAAAAGTACCGCTTAAGCGGCGTAAAGAGCCGGCAACATAATCAGATCCCGGACTGTATCGCGGTTGTCCATGGGCTGCGGTGTTCTCTTATCATATAGGAGACCTACCTGCTCCGTTGCCCGCTATAGAATAAAAAAGAGACTATCTATAAATTCAAGATGATTTATTTTTAATAACTAAAGTTAATTTATATAATATTATACCTGTTTCAGTGCTACTTACATCATTTATAAAGTATGTATTTATTTATAACCGTATAAAATTCCTCATATCAATTGACAATATAAAATTTATTTCCCTTCTTGTTGCACGAGTAAAATTTGTTTTATTCGTTAAATGATAATTATAACGTATTGAGAGTGAACAAATAAAACTGATGTATTTCCAATACTGATTTCCAACTTCGGAGCCAATTCTAAGACTAAATAGCTTGGAGTTCCGTTAAGTAGAATTTATTGAAGAGCTTTAAGTCAACGTATCGCAGCCGACTACTTAATCCACGGAAAATACTCTTTAGAACTTGCAGTCTTGTGAAAATTGTTTATTCGCTCAGTTCTTACTTTTACATTCTTCTACCTTTTTTCGCAATTCCATACGCGTATTAATATTTACAATATACATACTATACATATGCACACAGACACACAAGCACACTTATAACGCATTTTGTTAACTGCAAAAATCCACGGTTGGTAGGAGGAAGCCTCGAAATTTTATCATAAAGGTTTCATCCCTAGTATAGACTCCAGCTCTCTCAAAGGTTTTGCCACGTTTAAGAAATGTGTATTATAATTAAGATAAATTGTGTCGTTGTGAAAGAAAATACATTATTATTTTTATATTAAATGATTAATAATAATGTAGCCTTTTATATTAATACAGCACTAATACCATTAAAAAAATTTAATTGTAGAGGTTTAAAAGGTAAAATTTGTATGTATTTTACAATGTTAATACTTGGAAAGAAAAAACAAAAATTTGTTGTATTATTCTTAACATTTAGGGGTACTGACAATACATTTTATTATATAGATTTTATTTAATTTCTAGGTATAGAGGTCCAAAGGGGCCTATGGCCAGCAGTGGACGGCTGAGATGATGGTGATTAAGCCTTTAAGTTAAACATCTACATTATTCTATATAAAACGTATCATTTAATATGTAATTTTGAATAAATTGAAATTTATTAAAGTATACATTTACATTAATTTAATAGACAGATAGGTGTATATTTAAACACTGGAGGCGACAATGTTACTGGCTGAATAATCGTCAAAACTATATAAAACGTAGGGTTTTAGTAAAATCTAATTATCGTGCACATACATAAAATAAGATCTGAACAATGTTTTCTAATAAATTGACGGCGTGCGATGTTTTTGTTCTGAAAGGGGCAGTTTGTTATCTGTCAAAAGTTTCGGGTTTGACCCTTAACAATAGATTATCGGCTGGTTTTAGAAATTGTAGTGTTTGTTCGTACGACACGATCTCGTTCGGACAGGATCTTTGATTGCATTATTTTTCAATTTAATTTTACAATAGTTCTTAAAATAATAAATGTATAAGACATAACCTTTTTTTTCTACGTATTTATTATTGCATCTAATAATGTCATGATTTAATTATTGTTGTTTAATGTTATTATACCAGTAGCAGAGCCATGTTAAAGCATATGCTAATACAGTAAATGGGCCAGCTCGTCCGAAGTAATACCGCGGGCTTACGAAATACTCAACGTGAAATGGTAGTTGTACTTTTCAAGTTGGGTTTTCTATATGGTAAGAGAACACCGCCGCCCATGAACAACCGCACCACAGTCGCACCGCGTATTGGTTGTGTTTCCGGTTTTTTATGCCGATTAAACGGCACTTTTAAGAGCCTCCGATATCGTCACTTACTTTGCGAAACACACTATATTTATCGTTTCACGTTGAGTATTCTGTGAGACTGTGGTATCACTTCGGACGAGAGGGCCCAATTAGTGCGTGTCATCATTTCAGCATGATTCTCCCACGGGTGTGGCATTTAATACCGTCTTGATAAACACTCGCCCGGCCAGTGTCAAGCCCTTCCAGACACCGTATAAATTATTAATTAAATTATAATTGCTCGGAACAGGATTTGAAACCGCTACCTCTCCCTTCATGGTACACTTTTAAAACTATTAAGCTACGAGGCAAAACATAATCAAAGACTGTGGTTGGAAGAAATATTGTACTTATATCTAAATATATATTTGAATATATTGGAGTATAATATTTTAATTTGGAGTATAATATAAAGAAAATCATGAAATACTTATCATTATATAAGAAATATATGTAAATCAATTAGTATTATATAGTATTATTATATTGCAATGAATAAATATAGCCAAACCAATCCTTCTGAAATAAATCTAATTCCTTTAATACATCGAATATTCTTGAAAAATAGGTTGGTCGGCTTATAGATTTTTATATAAGTCGTGTCATGTTAAGTGAACGCATTAAGTTGTCACTAACTTTGTATCAGTTTGAGTTTGACGAGAAGTTAGCTATTGTTTGAGTTTAGAGTGTTACAATTGTACGTTCAGTTAGTATATAATTAATATTCGGCTTGCATTTTGTTGGGTAGACGAAAGAGATTACTGATTAGCCATAAACCCATAGTAATCACAAGTTTTGAGAGCTTTGTAGTTTAATGGTTTCAAAAGTGTACCATGAAGCTCGAGGCACCAGGTTCGAATCCCTCTTCAGACTATTATAATTTAATTTATAATTTATTTGATCTCTGAAAGGGCTTGACAGTGGCCGGGCGAGTGTCTTAATAATGTCGCATCCATGGGAGAACCATGCTGAAGCATATGATGACGCATTATTTTGGCCGAATCGTCCGCGGGTTAGCATATGCTACAGCATGGCTCTCTCATGACTTTAAACCTGATATTTCTCGTTTCATGGTAGACTTATAAAACTACTTAACTACCTGGCTCTCAAACATTTAAATTGTCGTGTACCTTACAATTTCGAACTCAATCAATTAAATATTTAAGTAATTATATTAAAAATTAATACAAATTGTTTTTAAAAACAGAATAAAAATATTACTCATATGTGTTATTATTTATCTTAAATCAACAATTTTATATATTATATTATGAAAGGCTCTGGAGCGGCGACCGCGTACCGGAAAACGCAGAGTGGGTTATCCTGCCACGTGAAGGAAAGACGATCTCATGAAAGTCGCGTCTTTGGGGAGGCCGATGTCCAGCAGTGGACTTGATAGGATGATTATGATGATGATGATGATTATATGCAACGGCTAGATCATGATGATGAAAAGACGAAACAAAAGAAGTATCTCTTTGAAGTTGTTAAATTATTATTCTTTAGAAGTCGATTGAAGTATTATAAAATTTATGTAACCAATACAATTAAATGAAACCCTTAAGCGGAAAAATATTTACTTCAATAATACTTCTTTTATTTCAGCAAATTTCCGTAAAATATGTTTTATATGTGTAGAAAAAGACAGATCATAATAAAAAACTTCATATATTACTGGCATAGTTTTTATCTCTATAAATTTGTTAGTTTTTTATATTTTCATAGAAAATTTTATGTGA
>DWCF01007298.1:0-10900 GCA_018230265.1 Delias oraia | reverse complement strand
TTTGAACGAAATCTGTTAAGCGGTTTAAGAGTCCATTGAGAACAAACATTGTGACACGAGATTTATATATATTAAGAAGATGTATTTATATTATACATTAATTATACTTTATAGAATGGTACAAGTATGTTTAGTTAATAATAACTGCAGAGTTGATATTTAAATGAATATGCAGTTTCGAAAAGGGAACATCGCATAATTTTTTGCGATTTAGTTTTAGAAGATCATTTATTACATAAACTTTAGAATGAACATGAACTTTAGAATGGTAGCATAAATTTCTCAATCTTGAAACTTTTCTTTCAATATCTTGAAGACTACTGAATGTTAGACAACTGATCAAAAATGATCAGTCGACTGTAAATCAATATTGAACATATAAAAATGCACAGCAAATTCATATCTTAACTGTTTGTTGTAAAATATGTTTCAGGGTTCAGTGTCAGCTCCACTGTACATGGCCTGGCTCGAGATGATGAGCAAAGATCTTCCTCCGATGTTATTCGTAAGAGGAAACCAAACCTCAGTACTTACGTTCTATTCTTAGTATTTCTTAATTATATTTAAATCTTCAATGCTGTAACGTAGAAATTATTTTAATAAATGTTAGACATTTAGATATTCATGTTTAACAATGGCTCTTTAAGTTTTAGTAGACCATAAAATAAAAACAATCTTTATAAAAAACGTTTACAAATATTTTAATTTTTTGTATAATTTTTTTTTATAGAATTATAGCTACTAAACTACAAGTTTTTAGAATATGTTAGAAAATGACCTTTAATATAGATACTATATGACCAGCTTTAATTTTCACTTGAATAAATGTGGCGTATTTTTAACAAGTTATCTTTACAAGTACAAAATCATTTATTTACGCACAATCGTTTAAAGTACGCACACTTACTAAAGAAATTTTTATTTTGACGAAATATACTTAATTGTTAATTTAGCAATTTTTAGTTAGTAAATTAAGTCTATTTATTTCTTAGCTTTTAGTTGTCAACAACCAGTATTCTTGGCTAAGCTTGAAAGTTATTCATAATCTGTGAAACATGAAATCTTACTAGTTTTTTTTTTATTTTGTTCCTCTTATTTACAAAGTGCGAATACAAAATTTATAATTTTATATTGTACAAGTGATATCTTAGTTCTCTGTATCGTCTATTCTTATATATTAAATTAAATTTATAAGATTTTGTTTAATATTTTTTAAAATATAGACATTTATTTTGTACGTATTACAAGTTTAATGTTCTATTTTCTAATGTTTTATTTAAGTGAAGTTATAATAATTATAAAATTTAATAATTTGTGTTAACATATTGTTTCATTTTTGAAATGGAAAAATATTTTATGTTTATATTATATTATTTTTATATATTATATATAGGTATAAGTTAATAATAAGATTTTAATTGTATTGAAATTAACGTATTTCATAGAATTTTTAAATAATTTCATGATCGGGAAAGACATTGATGTTTGTTAATAAATAATATGTTTGTGTATTTGTGTTATTTTTTTACCTTCAAATCCTTTCTGTTCTTTTTTATCCTGATGTACATTTTACAATGAATGAATTTATTATGAATAATGATTTTTTATGACATAATTTAATCCTTTTAAGTATATATGTTATAACTCTGAGTTTACTAATTATTAATTTTTTTAAATGGTTCACAATCCTGAAGAGTTTATGGTTAAAATAAAGAAGCTACATTAACTCTATGGAATAAGTATCTATGACCATATCAACTGTCACCAGAGTAAATAATTATTTACTTTTTTATAAGCTATAATTATTTTTAATTCTATTAGAACTATTGAAAATTTGTACTAAGTTGCAGAATTAAAGTTTTTTATGTTGGAGAAAATACATCGAAGGGGGAGCTAGCGAAAAGGTACTAAATAACATTAAATAATTAAATGTGGTCTAAAGTTAATATCTTCCTTAGAAATTTTGTAGAAAAATTCATTTAAGTAAGTAGTACAACGGCGAATGACGTACACCCGTGGGACAGCCACGCTGAAGCATATACTGACGCTCTAATTGAGCCGGCTCATCCGAAGCGATACCACGGGCTCACAGAATGAACGGTACTTGTGCTGTAATTCGCAGAGTGAGTGAGGATATCTGAGGCCTTTAAAAGTGCCGGCGTAAAAAGCCGACAATACAACCGATGCGCGGACTGTAGCGCGGTAGTTTATGGGCGGCGGTGTTCTCTTACCATATAGGAAACTCAACTGCTCCTTTGTCCGCTATAGAATAAATAAAATAATGAAAAATGTAAATTACTCATGTAAATTATTTAAAAACCTAGATATAATTCTATATATGTTCTTATTGCAACTGTAGAATTAACTAGGAACTGTTTTGGATAATTTAAACTATCCTAAAGATAATATACGGTTACCATAAAATGAGGATGCGTTCAACAAAACGCTGAAAATACTCCTTAAGCCGTTCCACATAGCAACCGCGATCAATGTGGTCTCAGAAGTAATGACGCTCAACATCCCATCTAAAGAGATGCTTCGAAGTGGTCGATTTATCCACTCCATTTGAGTTTGTGATAACATAACATTCACAAGCAAGTGGAAAGAAAAATACCGTGGTCACTATTGTAAGGTCTTAGTGGAGGTCATTCTGAGTTAACATAGTTTAGGTACCAACTAATGAAGATGTTCTGGGCTCAAAATCTTCAACCTAATCAAATTCCTCAAACCTAATCAATTTTTTCTAACCTAAAATCCATTACTTTGGTTCTCATAACAATAACTCTATGTATTTATATCACACACGTCTTTTATTTTAATTATAAATTGCAGTGGCAAGACATAATTTAAAATTTATACGCTCTTTTGATAATTAAGTAGGTATCCGTTTGTTTAACTTCCTATTACAACAACAGTGTTCTTTACATCTTCATAACTCCTATACCGAAAACCGAAACCAAAATACATTAAGTACAATCACTTTTCGATTGTTTAACCACTTCAATGAGCAGTATTAATATCTCAAATTAGTACGTACAGTTTGGTCATTTCATGTTGACGGCTGAACCAGTAAGGCTGCTGATTCGGGCCAGTTAAATCAAGATATTTGCAGTTTAATTATCTTCTCAAGCATTGTAATAATTATAATAAATTGAACGTCAAATTCGCATAACGGCTACTGAGACAATTGAAGTCGAACATCTTCAAATGACCATAGTGAGGTTACGAGCAGGATTAAAATAAATGGTATATATCGCAAAACATATTTTCAAAAAACATTTTTGTGTTTAGATTCTAGGAATGAAAGGAAAATGGCCGAATTAATAAATCTGAGGCATTTGAATACATCAGCGTTATTAGCAACGACAGCTATAGCGGATGAGGTAAAATCTTTAATTCGTTTCGAAGGGATATGTGTTATAACAGACTACTGATAAAATTTAAATTCTAGGAAAATTCCGAAAGCAACAGCAATAAACCTACCCCTGAATTAACCACGTATAATATAAAACTAGGATGGATACAGGTGAGCCTTTCTTGTTAAAGAATAAGGTATGTTTTTATTGGCATATCATTATATTCATTAATAATATTACATTGATTTGCCAGTAAAGAATCTCTGCTGTTAATTGTATGTACTAATTTATACACTCATATAACTTGCCGTATTTTCTACTAAAAAGATATTGGTTTTATTCTTCTCAGGGCGTACTAATACCATGTCTATTGAACATTTGGGGAGTGATGTTGTTCCTAAGGATAGCCTGGATCGTAGCCCAAGCAGGAATTGCCCTATCAATTGCCATAATCTGCCTGTCGGGAGTTGTCTGTGTTATTACAACACTATCTTTGAGCGCTATATGTACTAATGGAGAACTTCACGGAGGTTTTTTATATTATATTTAAGACTATATCCATACAATTACCACATTTCATATATTTTATCGTATGTTTAAATTTGTAAAATAATTTGTTTTATTTTTGAAGGTGGTGTTTATTACATAGTATCTCGGTCACTCGGTGCTGAGCTTGGTGCATCAGTGGGTATTATGTTTGCCTTTGCCAACGCTGTCGCAGCTAGTATGAATACAATAGGTTTTTGTGAGTCCTTAAACGATTTGCTGAGATCATTGGATTTGAAAATTGTTGATAATGACGTGAACGATATAAGAATTGTAGGGGCAATAGCGCTCTTTGTCATGTGTTTGATCTGCGCTTTCGGCATGGACTGGGAGACAAAAACTCAGGTAATTATTCATCTACCTGTATGCCTCGACAATTTCACTGAAGAAGACAAGTAAGAAATTATATAATGTTCTGATTTTGGTTCCAGAACTTTCTAATTATAATTATTGTATTAGCGATGTTAAATTTCATACTGGGAGTGCTCGTAGGCCCCTCCGAACAAAAGACAAAAGCTGAGGGTTTTGTAGGAATAAGTTGTAAGTATTTCTGAAGAAAAATGATTAATGTTGTAATAAAATAATATTATTAAGAAAACAGTGTTTGGCACTAATATTGATATTTAATAATTGTATTTTTTTGCATTTTGATAATCTTTAATTTATATAACTTTTCAACATCTTTTAACTTTACGAATCTTTGGTTTTAGTGGCGACAGGTAGGCAGAACCTTATGCCAGACTTTCGTTATAGTGAAAACCGTGAACATAATTTTTTTTCTATTTTTGCGATGTATTTTCCTGCGGTCACTGGCGTTCAGGCTGGAGCTAATATTTGTGGCGACTTAAAGGTGTAAAATATATTAATTTATATAGTCGATTTGGGTATTATCAATGTATATTTTACAATTACTTCTGATTCCATTTTCATCGAGGCTACATATTTTCCTATTAGTATTAGATACAAAAACAGAAACTTGGTACGTAATTTTTCAAATCAAATCAATATGAAGCTCTCTTTCCAACTCTTCTCGTTATTCGAGTGTTAGAACTTCCTAATATTCATTAATATCTGATTACTAGGACCCAGCAACAGCGATTCCTAAAGGAACTATTTTGGCATTAGCGATATCAATCACAAGTTATCTCCTTATGGCCACACTGTGTGGTGTTGCTGCGTTAAGGGATGCCAGCGGAAATGTTGAAGATTTTATTTCTGGCAGCATAGATTCGTGCAAGCCAAACTGTCATCATGGATTACATAATGATTATGCAGTATGTCGAATATTATATTTGTTTAGAACATTAAAATTTTCACTCTACCACTACCCGAGTAAATACAATTTTATTTATTGCACAGAGAATGGGCCGGGGGATATAAACTGTACTTATTAATTTAAATTTTATTCTCAAATATACCTAAATAAATTATAATCAAAACAATTGTTCAATTTTGTCAAAGTTTAGTAACCGAAATCGTATATTTACCAATTAAATCTAAGTTATCCTATGATATTACTATATTTTTCCAATTCAAACTCAAAAAGCATTCATTAAATATGCCATTTAGGGGCATACAATTTTAATTTACAATAATAAAGCTACCAATGGTTAGGCAGATATATCTCTACGAGGAAAACCAACAAAAAAGTCATAGGTTTTAATTTTTTTATCGCCAAATTTACAATAGTTGGTCCATTTACGTTTGCTAGTTTAATAAGTACTAGTTGGTGCTAGTGAAGAAGTTTCCGTGCTTATTTGTCTTCTATGTATAGGTTTATGTTATAATAAGCTTTCTTAATTAAAATATTTTTACAAGATTTTTAAATTTACTTGTAGATAATGCAACTAATGGCACTGTCGAGCGCACTGATTTACGCTGGCTGCTGGGCAGCAACGTTGTCAACGGCTTTAACGAATCTGCTATCGGTGCCACGGTTGATTCAGGCCTTGGGGATAGATCAGATCTATCCTGGTCTCATTTTCTTCTCCAAGCCGTATGGAGCACATGGCGAGCCTTACCGAGGATATGTTCTGACGTTTATAGTTTCACTGATATTTCTGCTTATCGGTAAATAATGTCTACAAATACGTTCACAATTCACGGTAGAGGAAATTTGCTAAAGAAAACTAATTTATGGCCATTTATTGAATCCTTCACATTATCATAGAAAATTGAGTATTTAAATGAATTTGATTTTCAGCGGATTTGAACAAAATTGCGCCTCTAATAACAAATTTTTACCTCGCCTCATACGCTTTAATTAACTTCTGTACATTTCATGCTGCCCATGTCATGTCTATCAATTGGCGACCTAAGTTTCAGGTTGTTGTTATTTTCATATTTATTCGCTTTGTATAAACAAAATTTAATTTTTTAAAGTAGTTTTAAGAATTTTGTTAGAAAATATATATTTAAATCAGAATCTTGTTTTTCAGTTCTATAATAGGTGGCTATCATTGATTGGATTCCTGATGTGCATTTTGATTATGATGGTTATCAGCTGGATTATGGCTTTGGTGACAATGGCAATATTTTTAACGTTGTACTTTATCGTACTATACAGAAAACCAGGTGATAATAGTTATCTTGGGACTATCTTTTCCAATTTTATTAGGAAATCTATTTCAATATTTTTAATAGGTTTACGTTAATGCGTTACATGACGTTAGAAATAGTATCATACCCACAAATCATTGCAGAGAATATAGTGTTTACCAAACTATTTAGTGTTGTTTGGTATAACAGATATCAGTTGGGGCAGTAGCACAGAAGCTCAGAGATACAAGGAGACCATCTCAGCGTTAGTGCAGATGTACTATGCGGCTGAGAACGTTAAGTCATACAACCCACAGCTACTCGTGCTATCCGGCGATCCATATTTACGTCCAGCACTTCTTGACTTGGCGCAACTGATAACGAAAGCTGGCTCTTTTATGATTGTAGCTAATATACACGAGGTGATTTTATTTCAAACTTAATGAAACTAAAAAATAAAAGTGTGACAGCTTCTTGCTTAAAACTTAATTAAAATTTGTTTTGTATGTATGTTACAAATACAAAATTATATATAATTTGTATTTTCACCCGTGAGAGAGCCATCCTGGGGCACTAATAGGGCCGGCTCGTCCGAAGTAATTTCATGGGCTCACAGAATAATCAGCGTAAAATGGTAATTGTACTTGAAACGGTGCTTCTACTGTGATATATGTAGGAGGCCCTAAAAATGCCGCTTAAGTTGCATAAAAAGCCGGAGACACTACCAATGCGTGGACTGTGAGGCAGTTGTCCATAGGCGGTGCTATTCTCTATAAAAGACTAAATGATATATATTAATATAAAAGACCAAAAACTAAATGATAATCTGGAAGCGGGAGAGAAGCCAAGTTATATCAGTTCTGGAAATAATAAGAAAAAATTTCTATGTCGTTTAGTTAAGCGATAATACACACCCTAAAAATCGACAACCTTGTTTGTCTTTCATTGTTTAATTAGTAAAATAGTTACATACAGCCATGGTTTACAAAATTTTTCTCTATTAACTTTGCCTCTCATTTAAAAAAAAAGTACTGCACTAACCAAGGCAAGTTATATCAAAAGATGGCCTATTTAATCAAAATTTCACCAGATTACCTTTAGTTTAAGGTCTATATATATATAGTCTAATCTTATATATATATATATATAAGATTAGATCTCCTTTTAAGTATATAAAGTTGAGATATAACTAAATTTCAGTCACATATATCATATATGGAAAGATATACTCAACAACAAATCGGAGCGGAGTGGTTGCGCAATCGTAAGGAACGTGGTTTCTATGTGGTGGTCGACGGCAGCTCCCTCGAAGATGGATTAAGGAGTTTAATACAATGTGCTGGCCTCGGTCGGGTGTCACCTAATATAATGCTCATTGGATACAAAAATAACTGGCAAACTGCACCTTTGAATAAAATGAAAACGTACGTGAAATTGATTCAGTGAGTACCGAGTAAATTTTTATTCTGTCTGTAGATATAAAAGGATTCATTTAGGATAAATAGAACTATTATTTTTAGAATAGGTTTCGATCAGCAGTTAGCAGTGGCGATACTACGCGTGCATACGCCAAGGCTTCGTCAAACGAAGCAGCCGATGAGTCGAACTAGCCTGCAAGAAGAGATTCGTACAGAGGTCCTGGCTGTTTTAAACGCGGACTCAGATCTGGAAACTGTCATTAAAGTCGAGGAACCTGATGCAGATGGTACCTACTACCTACCAATATAGAAACAAAAATATGCCTTAAGTCTATCAATATGCATATAATTTTCCAGTAAAAAATATTATTATTGACATTCATGAAAAGATTTACTAAAACTTTTTATTGAGGTAAACTCAAGATAAACACAATTTGCGAGGCACCACTTAAGGTGAATAGAAGTTGTGCGGCACCAAATTATGTAGTTTAGTATAGTTATGGTATTGGCATGTTGAACTTTCGGTATTTATAAATCGGCTTAAATTTCATCAAATTTATGATATAACAATATCTAGAAACATACCGTTGTAGACGCAGCCGAAGTCCCATTATCACCTGACGTACAAACATCTTTAACACAACACGAAGTAAAGCCATTTAGAAAATCCGGGGTGTTTAGACCCTTAGAATTAAATGAGGTGCGTAAAAGAAACTCTTAATAATTATTATTTACTTTCAAAACGGCTTATATTATATGATAAATTTACCAATATCCTACAGGAAAGTAATTTAGATAGCTGGTGGTTGTATGACGATGGAGGATTAAACGTACTTCTATCCTATATAATCGCAATAAGAGGGTTTCGTGCAATGCCGTTGCGAATTTTTGTGCTCCCTAAAAACTGCAATAGAATAGAATTTGCGGAAGCTAAGTAATATTTGTACCTTTTTAAATGACAAGTTACTCGTCGATGCGATACGAGCACTTTTGTTGAAAAAGAAACATCTGTTATTGTCAGATGGCCAACGAAATATTTAAAACTAAAATTGTCTTTAAATACTTTTTGTTAAGAAAAGACGTGATAAATTTTAATTCCACAAATTCATTATTTAACATTTACTTTATTCATAACATTGTCGAGCAGATCATTCACGCTTTACACGCAGACAATGCTTAAATATAACAAAATCAGCTAAAGAGAACAATTCTACGAGTACAGCCAATTTTTTTACATGAATAAAACTCGAGTCTTTATTGCAGCATGAAAGCATTGCTTAAAAGATTTCGAGTACAATTCTCATCTCTCGTCATGTTACAAGGTTTAAACGATCCGCCAAAATTGGAAACAAACGACATGTTTATAGAAATGATAGAACCTTTTAAGACAAACGTTCACAATGGTCAGTATCATTTGTTTTAGTACTTTGAGTATGTTAACAAGAGTCATTTGATATGGCCAATTAATGGACGAAAACTTTTCATTTACAGATGTTTTGATAACAGATGAAGAACTAAAGCGCTTGCAGCAGAAGTCTAATAGATACCTTCGCTTGCGGGAGTTGCTCCTTGAGAACTCCAATAACGCATCATTGATTGTTATATCCCTGCCTAGACCCAGACCGGTATGTTATGAAAATATATCGCAACAAGATACAGGAAGAACAATTATCTCTAGTCTCCATTAGGAAAAAATACGTAATTTAATTTTGTTTCAAAATGAGTTATAAATCAAGCTGAAATGACTCTGATTTCAGAATACCGTATCATCTGCACTTTATATGACGTGGCTCGAGCTTCTCAGCAATGACTTACCTCCAGTTTTGTTTGTAAGGGGGAATGATACATCCGTTCTCGGTGTTTAACATTGATATATCAATAAAACAATGTGTATAAATATATTACAAGTATTTATTTTCACACATATTTCACAAGGGCTTTTAATTTTAATGATCTTAAATTTATTGAATATTTACATATATCAGAAACAACAGATATAAGATTAACAAATTTACTTAATATTAAAACGATAGGTGTTATTTAAACAAACTTTCAAGACATTTAATTGTTCTAAAACTTGTATTATTTAATTATAACGACTATTCAGAGTATTCACACAAGATCTAACAAATCTATTATAAATAACAGACAAAGAATTCTGTCTTCGGTTATCATTTTTACAAAAAGAAAATTATGTCATGTCATTTCACTGGTTCACTTTCGGTACTATGGTAGCAATACTGGCAAATTAAAAGTTCACACAGTGTTAGTAAAAACTTAAAGAGAACGTGAATTGCCTTCGTATGCGTATGAAGAAAATAATTAAATCGTCGTACATAAGAAAATACATTTGCATTTACTAGATATGTAAGTGGCACGATAGGACGGCAATCAAAACATCTGTTTGTAACCCAAAGATATGTTGCTTATATTCCATTCAAAAATATTGCTTTCCTCTTTACATTCATTTTGATAATACTTCTCATATACAGATTTATCAGATATAGATTTATCAGATTAAAAATAAAAAACTACCTCCAAAAAGCAATCTTCAATTGTTTTAAGCAAATTAACAATACTCAGTCTACACACGATTATTATTAGGTGCACTGTGATACAAAGGGACAAGTCCGCTACGTTACCGTTGTAAAAGAGTGGAAAATTTTGAACGATAGAAAATACCAGCACCTCTTAGGATATTAAACGAACGCTACAGTTATTAATATAGAGATAAATACATACCGAAGATAGATATTTTTGGTTGCAATAAATATAATTTTTTTCAGTACTTATTGACACTAGAGGAACCTGTTTATCTACAATCCAAAAACTATAGTGATTCGTTATGAGAGAAAGGTTTTATAGTGAATGGTTCTTCATTTGAAAATTATTCACATAAAATAAACATTAACTAGTTGGATAAATAGGACTCTGAAGATAGTTTAGACTATTTCTTACAAAAGGTATGAAAAAGCCTAAACCAGCTTGCGTCCTAATTAAAAAACACTGTATTTGTCAATAAGGACTAATCCTTGTATCTAC
>DWCF01007297.1:0-10902 GCA_018230265.1 Delias oraia | reverse complement strand
TGGCCGAGCGGTTAAGGCGTCTGACTAGAAATCAGATTCCCTCTGGGAGCGTAGGTTCGAATCCTACCGACTGCGAACATTATTTTGCATTTTTAATTTAAAAACAATTTTAAACAAACAATGTGGCATAAAAAATACAAGAAAATTAATAAATTAAATTAACTTTCCAATAATATAATAGATAAAATTTTTGTAAGTACTTATGTGGGTACACGTTTTATTGAATAGTTGAAAAAATGTGCAGATACAGAATAATAAATACATTCGTTTATAGAGCTATTTAGAAAACAACTCATTAAACTACTGCGTAATAAAAATATTAAAATAATCTTACATATATGTAATTACAAATGTATGTAAATATTAAGATTAGCTTATTTTTTGGTCATCCAGTTGATTAATTTCGATTAAAATCATTAATTTTAAGTTTTAACTATATTTAGTAGGTATTATTCAATCAGTAGTGTGTGTATTAATTTTATTATTCAATACATTTAATAAGAAACGCATAATTAAATCCTATATAAAAACTTAACATGTATTTAATTTCAAACTGTTAGGTGACGATTTTGAAATATTTTTATAAATACAGAATAAAATATCCACACGCCGAATTACCGCTGTAGGTATATGTACTGATATCTTGAATGTAATAAAAGTAACAAGCTTCCCACTCATTGATCGGAAGATACCTGTCCTCGGGGCGCAGGCTCTCATTAGAGCTGCACGTGCGACGCCCACGGGCTTCGGCCAAAGCCTCGAATTAACGACTTAGCGACCCAACTTAAGAGATACCGCTCACGGCATGTAGAAAGTCTAAGAATCTTGCGAAACGTTGATTTAATTTTAGTTTAACTTTTAGTACAAAAACTTATAAATTTGATTATTATCATTTTAAATAAATAATTCCGCATGTGTATTTAGAAATCTTTTACATTCTTCAAGAAATCAATAAAATAAAACAATAAGTTGTTATATTTTTTAATGTTTTTATAATTATGATTATAAAAAATGTTACTCCGAAATGAAACAGTACCTAAACCACATTATCCCCGACCAACTGGCTGTCTGGGCAAAATAACTTTTCGTCATGGGATTACGAGTCCGTACCAGGGATTTAAGGTTTCATTACTGTGGCCCTTTTAGCTATTACCCCTACTATGCTCTCCCAACAGTTTTTATCTTATTTCGTTATTTGATTTAAAAATATGTACCTATATGAATATATCTTCAAAACCATTATCTATTTTAAGATTAGCATTCATTCAATTAATATTTTTTAGAATATCAATCATTCAATTCATTAGCATTTTTTGGAAATTAATACTTTAGTGCATTTAGATTAAATCGAATTCAATACAAAATCACACAAGACATTCATCATCATCGTCATCATCATTTCAGCCGTAAGACGTCCACTGCTGGACATAGGCCGCCTTGAACCTCCATGAATACCTGTAATAACCTGAAAGTATGTAGTAGAATTACATTGAGTTGTCGAGGTCTGGTCAAAATAACAATAATTGTACCTAGTATCTTGGTTCTTGGTATTAATTATAGGTAGAGTATAATTTTAAAAAAAATTATATAAAAGAAATGGACTATATTAAAAATAATTACAATTTATTTACAACTAAATAAATTACAAATAAAAAAAATTACCCATATTTTATTATTATATTGAATACACTAAAGTGTATGCTTTATTTTCTATACCAACGAATATTATAAAAATGATGAATTTGTTTGTTTGAACGCTCTAATCTCAGCTACCGCTGGTCCGTTTTGAGATATTCTTTTAGTGTTCTATAGACTACGTTATAATTTCAAAAATATTAGGAATTCATTATAAAAATCCAAGATATAAAATATTAATTACAAAAATATTACTTAACAGTACCTCTAAGGGTCTAAGTGTTTGTGTTACAATAATTATTTCTGTTTTTCAGAAAACTGTATGAGGTTAATACAGTATACCTAAAACTTCTAAAAGTCTTCGTTGATATAAATCATTTCAACTAGTGACTTATTTTGTTCTCAGAAATACTCAACGTGAAAAAGTACTTATACTGTTTTTCGTTGAGTGTGTGAGGATATCGGAGGCCCTTATAAATGCCGCTTATGTGCCGTAAAAAGCCGGCAACACACTCAATGCGTGGACTGTGTCGCGATTGTCTATGGGCGGCGGTGTTCTTTTATCATATAGGAGACCCAACTGCTCCGTTGTCCGCTAAACTATAAATAATTTTTTTTTTATAATTGACCATGTAAAGCGACTTTGAATTGAGATAATGATGGTAGGGGATAAAAGCGAACTCTAGAGTCAAGTGTGGGGTGTAGCTAGGGAGCGTAGCGAGGCGAGACCTCTAATATACAAATATTGCGGACGAAATGAATAATATCGCCCCCAACGAACAAGTGCATCACTTGATTACGATGCCGTTATGGATGTATGGGGAAACTTAATGCGACGTCTTAGAAGCGATTGAGTTATACCCTCTCATACCTACCATTGTTATATAAAATACGTACTTTTATTCTATTTGTGGTATATAAATGGTGATGTTATTATAAGTCGTGGGAAATATATTTTTTTTGTATTTTAGGACCAATGATATAAGGATGAAATTTGCATCTGTATAGAATCTAGCTGTGAGAGATAAAACGAAGCAATTTCTGTTACAAGAGGTAAATTTAAGAATATCCACCATATTAATATATTATAATGTCAGTTATTGTAGTTAAAAAATGTTTGTCCATGAAAACATTTAAAATAGAACGCATTGGTAACTGTGTATGCTAATCTTAAAAACAAATCGCACCGAGTAGTCCATTCGGTGAACAAATGCATAAAGTACCGAGAACCAATCAACATCCTAACAAAACTGACAGTTGTTCCCATTCGGAGCAATCCTTCCCGCAGCCCGTCCCAAGTGTCCCGCTAATACTCCATATGGCGTTACACAATGTACAATTCATAAACAACCACTGTTACGTGACGTCAAGGAGTATACTCGGACAAGGTAGTGGAAGGTCATTAGTCGTTGGTACATCGGAAGCATAGCGAGGGCGGAAAAACTGATGCAATGACATGTGCATGCATTAGGGATGATGGCACAATCAGCACGCGCTTATTGCTCGCAACTGGCCTCATTGACGTCATTCGAGGCTTTCTCCTTACTAATAGGGCGTTGGAAGACCACGACTTATGAATCATGCGCCTATCGGAATTTATGTGCGTTAACTTCTCATTGCTGTTATGCGTGGGCGTGTTTATTTCATAAGAGATGCTTTTCTTGGTAATCAGATGAAGGAGATGTAAATTTGATTATAAAATATATACTTGAAATTTTAAAACCAACCTACCAAAAAGTTAGACATCGTGGAAAGACTAAAATACTTGCTATGAATTTTATAATCATAAATATAAAATAGACTACTCAGCGTGAAACGGTACTTGTACTGTTTCGCAGTGTAAGTGAGGATATCGGAGGACTTTAAAAGGGCAACACAACCAATGCGCGGACTGTGGCGCGGTTATTTATGGGCGGAGGTATTCTCCTACCATGTAGGAGACCGACATGCTGCGTTGTCCGCTATAGCATAAAAAAGATTATATTAATAATTAAAACCAAGATATAATCTAAATTATCTTGTTTTATAATACGTTATTTTTTTTAAGGATTGGAAATTCAATTACGCATTCCCCTCTTCTGATATTAAATGTAGAACTAGACGATTCGGAGTGCAATACTGGAACTAAGACCAAAAAATTGCGACTAAAACGGCAGAATTTCCACCGGCTCCAGTGTCCTCTGTAACCTTTCATTCGGAGGTCGCAGTAAGCATTCACAGTCAAACTAAGTCTAGTCTATACACAGCACTAGATTTTATCAAGCATGTATCAAACATACGCCCTGTTTCGGCGTACTGTGAGAAATTTCAACTTCACATTTTTAAAACAATCGCTCGGCCAATGCTAACCCCTTTCGGAGACCAGATATAAATTATAAATAAATAAAAAATAACATTCAGACCGGGGCTCGAACCCGATCGCTTCGTGATCTAATAAAAAATACTGTGTTGATGTCAGAATAGGAATTCCATGACTCACCTTCAATCAAAGCAAATAATTTTAATGCATTCGTGTAAACTAGAATTAGTCATGATCACAGATTTATCGTGCAACTGTTGTCAACATATTAGCTTTATTTTTCATTTATCAAGTAATAAAATATCACGCGTATAATAAACAAATCTTTGGCGAAGAAATATGGAAATACTTTGTTGTATTCATATATGTTCAATAACACTGATAAATCAAAGCCTTAGCTTCTTATGACTGCAAGCATTTTGTAATTCAGCTTTTCTTTTCAAGTTTATTAATTACAAAGATACGAAAACTAGATTACTTTTCTACAATATAACCTAGCTGGCAAACGTTGTTTTGCGATATAAAATGTAAAAGTCAGATGTAGAACTCAATCATTTATCTTTATCGTTAAGACATGAACAGCGCTCATAGTGCGCGTAAGAAACATTCCCGTTGTACCGCTTTTTCTTCGACTGACTTTGGAAATGGCCTATTCATTTTTCGGGTTAATACTTAGCCTTGTTACTCCCATATAACGTAGCTTTCTATTATAGGTGAAAGAAATTTCAAGATCGGTTCAGTAGATCCAGAGAATAAGTCTGGATTGTCTTAATGTAGCAAACATTATATTTTATTATATAATAATTTATGTATATCTTATTATATATTTATAAGCTTTTTATTTGGTGTTTAGATAATCTTGTATTATTTACTTTGTCTTTATGAAAGTTTATTGGCGGATAGATTCACAACAGACTAGTGTCGAGAAAATTCCTTAGGTATTATGTAGCTGTGGAAGAATTTCTCTTTATTTACCTAACCGCGAGACATAAATTCTCACGAAAGGCACCCAAGGTATCATATACTTCTATATGTACCTACCTACGACCATTCTCACAATATTCTCAAATTCCTTGAAGAGCTGCCTTCTGGCGCCAGTTACGTGACACTACAATGAAGTGGCATTCTCCTAAGTGATCATATTTAATGACTCGATCTTACATCGACTATATATCATTATTATTAACATCTTGTGCGAGATATGTCACCTAAGAAATACAGATGTTATTTGCAAGTTTGTTCTCGGGAGCTTCGAAACACAAAAACACCTTTCTCTCCTTAATTGAATATCCTTAATAAAACTTATACTTCTACTGCCCGTGGAAGAGCCATGTTGAAGCATATGCTGACGCACTAATTGGATCGGTTCGTCCGAAGCGATACAAAGGGCTCACAAAATACTTAGCATGAAATGATAGCTGTATTGGAGATGTTACTTCTACTGTGTTTCGGTGAGTGAGTGAAGATATCGGAGGCTCTTAAGAATACCGCTTACGAAAGAACGGAAGCGGTGTTCTCATACATGTAGCAGACCCACCTGCACCGTTGTCCGCTATACCATAAAAAACTGCCAATTAAACGACTAAGTCACATCGCATAAATTTGTAAAGTGCCCTCAGTGTTCACAGGATGCAGAGATAGTGCTGAGACTAAAAGCGGTAGTTTGATTTTGTTTTTGATTTCCGTAACCTTTTCTCTGCAGCTAACCGGAACCAGTCTATCACTAGTACTAAGTATGGTAACACAGGCTCTTTGTGGTTTAACGTTAAATTTAAATATTTGAGATTCTCACGGCCCACGCACTTCACACCTTGACGGCTCGACAGAAACGACGCAATGACATGTTACAAACAATATTAGAATTTGGAACCAAAATTATTTTCAGAAGAGCATTGACGTTTGATACTTCGATGTATATATAACAAAATAGACTAAGCAACTAGTGAGTGATGAATGTATGTTGTTTTTCATTTATTTAAAGCAGCACAAACATTTAACACAAATAAAGCTGCCAGCAGGGGTATTTTCAACTTAATACAACTTGAGGACTTTCAAAAAAGAGCGTACATATTCTTTAAAGACCGGCAACGTACCCGTTGCTCCAGAAGGGCTAAACGTGTCCATGGGCGAAGGACCGTTTACTCTAGGTGAGCCTCCTTCTCGTTTGCCACCGTTGTTATAAAAAAAATCTATAAGTAATTAACTTATTGTACAGCATATGTGTTGATAAAGTTAAAAATAAGCGAAATGTATTATTATTAATAGGATAGAAGAAAGAGTTACTTAGATATATGGTAAGGAAGATCTGTAGTAAGTTATGTTATGATTTTATATGGAGTATAAAGATGTATGGAGCTGAAGTACTGTAATAAGTTAAAATTGTTTTATTCTTAGTTTGGGCCTTCAAACAAAAAATATTCTATATATTCACGCTTAGGTGTAAAATGTAGCAAATGCCGATATGGCTTTGAAGCACTTGAAGTGACGACGCAATCATTGGATCCACATTTCAACACTTCGCAACTTAAATATTGATATGACATTTATTTTAACAATTCAGTTACCGTTGAAAACGTATTACTACAATTTCATTGTCCTTTTACAAATAAGTTTTATTAACACTGTGAAATTATATATATATCATCCAAGTATTGTAAAAAGATAAAAAACTTTTAATAATAATTTAGTGCTTAGATATTAAAACAATATTTTTTCACTAAATCATATTTAATACGTAATACTACATTAATGCTTACGTATAGGTAATATGCCTAATTTTGGAAAGAAACATATATGAGTATTTATTATAATACAATAGGCATACAAAAAGCCTTTATTTTCTGAAATATAACTATTTCGGAACATTAATGTTTTCTAAATTCAAAAAATAAAATTTATAAGGGTTTTATATTTAGATACCTACAGCATAATCACATTAAAACTATTCGCGTTCTGTAAAAGTTTATAGATAAAATTGCTCAACATATATCTGAAATGTCATAAAAATGTATTTTTACGCGGGAAATGGGGAATGCAGTGTCGACAGGTTGATAGGTGCTGAAACCTTGTCTCACTAATTTATAGTTTATAATAACCACAAGAGAGATACAAGAATTGTACACAATTTTGTTAAACACTTGAGAAATTTATTTATCCACAAGGTATTTGTAGTATGTGTAAATGAAAAGTATTTTTATAATGTTGGATTACAAAAACCATTTATTAACTATCTTTTTTAACTTTTTCAAAACTGTAACTCAGAGATCTTGTGATTGTAATAAACAAAGTATTTCTAATTATAAAGTTTGAAGAACATATGACTAAAGTAACAAAAACTTACTAAACTATACAATATTTCATATAAACATAAAAATGAGTCACAATTTACATAAAATGAATGAATGAATTCCTTCAACTAACATGTATTAAGTTACAAAATATTTCAAACCAAGCGAAATGTCGAAAGAAGCTTATTACTGAAATATGTTTACAACGTGTACCTAATGAATTATATTTACTATATATAATATTGTATGTGCATGTGTAAAGAAATTTTAATTTTTAAATTTGAATTATGGCGCGGTTAGCGCTCATTGTCTATAAATACGTCATATTGTTTTAATTGTTGAAGTAATATTTATGACCATAAAGAATGAAATTAAGTTATGTTAAAAGTTATATTAAAAATATTTTTTGGTGGAAGATTAAACAATAATGTCTTCAATTGTTTACAAAGAAACAATTGTATCAATGTTTAATTCTTTATTTTTATTCTATTACGGATAACGGAGCAGATGCGTCTCCTATGTAAGAGAACACCGCCGCCCATGAACAACCGCGCTACAGTCCGCGCATTGGTTGTGTTGTTGCCTTTTTTTTTACACCGCTTGAGCGATACTTTTAAGGGCCTCCGATATCCTCACTTTGCTAAACACAGTACAAGTACCCTTTTACGGTGAGTATACTTAGGTTTTGACACGATATCTAAATTTCTGGCTATATAGAAATTTTGTAAAGCAGGTAGATCACAGAACACCGAATACTAAATAGGTGAGCCCGCATAGGTAAACAAAACAAGTCTATAAATAAGCCTGTACAGTGTCGTAGGTTAAAAAACTAGGATTGTCTGTAATGAAGCCACGTGGCTTCAAAGCGGACTTATGAGGCCACGTGACCTCCACACGACAGAACACACTTCTTACATTAATTAGTGAAATGTTTTATTGCTTCGACAACGAGGGGTTACAATGCAAAATTAAAACGGTCTAACAATTGCTTATATTTTAGTACTAATATATAAGAATGAAATTTAATAATGAAAAAGATACCATTAGGTACAATAATTTTGTTGCAGATACCAGATTTTCAAATACTTTATAATGAAACCATGTTATTTGAAACTATTACTATTACTATTTCCATGAATATGAATTTTAAACAAAACGAAACTTTAAAGAATGTCCTGAGAAAATAATATAATATGTCTTCAAGTTATAAAAAAATCAATAGAGTTGTATTATTTATAAAATGTTATAATATTTCATCTACCTTCACAGCGGCCCTGTGGCGCAACGGATAACGCGTCTGACTACGGATCAGAAGATTCCAGGTTCGAATCCTGGCAGGGTCGAAAGGAACCTTTTTTTATAATAATACATTTAAGAACTTTACTCTTAATTATATACAAATAAATTAATAATAATAATGATATTAAACAAAAAAGATGTTACATAACTTAATTTTCTTAATATTGAGAATGCTCTCAATATATTATTTGTTATTACATAATATATATCTGAAGTGGTTAATAAAACCTTATCATTCTTATCTTAATATAACTCAACACATTTGTAAGAAATAAAGCGTCAAAATATAACAGATATTGCCAGTTCAATGAGTTTTTTGTGTCTATAAAGATAAATGAAAATAAATCAATTCATGAAATAATATTAAGCTTTGAGATCGTAGGATTAAAATTACGGGAGATTAAAATAACGAATGAAACATCTTTATAATGACTATATGAATTAATTAATCATAATGATAGTCAAGTCTATATTAAAAATACTTTTTCCAGACAGTTTTAATAATTATCTTCAACATATTCTATAGAGTGATGTTGTTATCACTAGAAAAATCATCTTTTTAGACGGTACTTTATTTGGTATGGGTACCTAATAAATAGAAAGAAACAGACCTTGAAGCCCGCTATACTATAGGTACTTATACTATACCGAACATAAGATACACAGATTGTATATTTTTTTAATATATAGCGGATAATGGAGCAAGTGGGTTTTAGTCGCTTAAGCGCCACTTTTTACGGGCCGGCGATATCCTCAGTCACTTTGCAAAACACAGTACAAGTACCGTTTCACGCTAAATATTCTGTGAGCCCGTGGTATCACTTCGGACGAGCCGGAAAATATATAAGAGCCACCTTCATTTTATACCAGTAAAACATGTATAAAGGGATTCATACATAATTCTAAAAACATCTGTAAACTATTAATATTTCTTATCGCGCCGGGGTCAAGAGCGCGCTTTCCGGCAGATAACGAATTCAGCATCCATAGGCCTTTATTTAACATGAATAAACAAAAAGTTACAACTGTCACAGATAAGCACAATATGTCACTTTTGGTGCTCCGATAAGATACGATTCTGCGTCTATTATTGTGGGTTACAGGTCAAAGATATATGTGCCATCAACTGCTGCTATATTAAAACTCAAAGGTCTCTATGGTACAAAGGTTGTTACCTATTATTTCAAATCTACTTATAGTTGCTTTTAGGAAATTAAAATATTTATTTATTTGTATCAACAATTTAAATCAATTAACCATACATAAACAGTGCTGACAAAGATACCTCCTAAAGTGAATATAATATTTGAACATTGATACTAGGAACTGTTTTACAATTATAACTATGGCTGACCAAAAAAAAATCCTATTTGTCCGTCCAAAAAGTTTGATTTGTTGATTCGTGTCCAACTTATCATGATAAAGTTTCTTTAAAATCCAAAATTAAGATTTAGAATTTAAATATTATCTTAGCTTTTAGCCCGTTAGCGTTATTCGTGGAGCAAACATCCTGTCAGTAGACAAATATTGGTCCGCTCGTCACTCACAAAATGGTCCGGACATCACAGGCATGTGCTAAACACCTATCTAGTGTAAACTTATCTTTTCAGTTTGTATTTTACCTGCCTGAGAAAAAAACACTTTAAACATGTCATCTCTACGCGATCATACGAGTCACAAATCGATCTTAGTTATGCAACTACAGACGTAAACAGTCTTATAAATCTTCTAAAAGATGTAAGAATATAGTATTTGTAATTTAAATAAAGAATACTCAATGTGAAACGCTAAGTGAGTAACGATTTCAGAGGCCCGTGAAATTATGACTCTTAAGCGGCGTAAATTAAATTAAATAAATCAATTATAATTCTTACGATCGCTTAAGATCGTAATAGGTGAACGTTTTTGGGGGAGGCCTATGTCCAGCAGTGGACTTGATAGGCTGATGATGATGAAGTGGCGTAAAACGCCGACAACACAACCAAAGCCCGGACTATGGCGCGATTGTACTTGAGCGGGTGTTGTTCTTATATCATATATGATACCTACTTAATTCGTTCTATGCTATATTATAAAATAGAACTCTAATTGGCAATTACAAAATCCGCCATCTTCCCTTGTCTGACATCGTAATATATTTACGATCGTCAAACAGGCAACAACAAGGCTTCAATAGATGTACATTTTGTCACGGCCATGCTTGTTATCTAACGCTAATCGGATGACATTCGCGCCATAGCACTTGAAAGGCCATCAGAAAAGAAAGGAGGGTAAGAGATACGGTAAATTAAACTGTTCAAGATATTATTGCTTGCACTGCATACAATTTTACGCCGCCTTATTTTTATCCAATAAAATGTTAACCCGTAGGAGAGCCATGCT
>DWCF01007296.1:0-10904 GCA_018230265.1 Delias oraia | reverse complement strand
TAAAACAGGTTTTCTCCAGTAAAGAAGTGCATTTTATTCACAAAAAACGTATCGAACTTGTTATAATACCTAGTATTTGCCCGTGGTAGCACTTCGGACGAGCCAGTCCAATTTGTTTCAGTATAGCTCTCCAATGGGTGCGACAGAATTAAGACACTCGCCCGGGCATTGTCAAACCCTTCCAGAGCGAATATATTAAAATTATAATTTATAATTGGCCGGATCGAGATTCGAACCCGAAACCTTTGGCTTTATGTTTGACTTATAAAACCATTTAGCTACAAGGCTCACAATAAAATATTAATTTATTATGATAATCTACAAATAAGTAATGTTTTTATATAATATTACAAATATTCAATTAGTCTGTAGGTACCTATGTGTGTTTATTTTTGCGACACTTGAGGTCAATAAACAAACGATTTTTTAGATTCTGTCCGTGTAGCTGGGGTTGTCCATGGGCGATGAATTATATATAGATAGATAAGCTTGTTTACTTCTCATTTCATATAAAAAGTTGAATTGATCAATTAAGTTGTGAAGGCTGTATGGCTGGTAGCAAATAGACCTTAAAAAAAATGAATTGATCTAGGGTGTAATTATTGAGTATGCAGATATTTTGCAAGCACGTTGAATGATGAGTCGGCATTATTCAACATTGCTATCCTACGGAATTTTGTTGCTTGTAACTTATACAATCAGATAAATGAGTCGATTCTTTTGCTATATTGTGCTTTTATAACGCAGCAAAGTCAATTGAAAACTCTCACATCTTTGCGTAAATTATTCGTAAACTTAATTTGGTTTGAAACCTCTAATTCATTGCGAAGTTAGCACAAAGAATGAAACTCTCGAACAGACAAATCCACTCGGCGGATTGAAGAAATCGCCGAAATCCTTTTAAAACAATGTCCTAATGAAGCAATGATTAATAATGCAAAAGTTCAAATTCGTGCAGAGCCATGAAAGCCACTAATGGTGACTATTAAGTCCATAGATACTGAAGTGAGGAAAGACTCGTTCACATTTAGATATATACATACTTTTTGTCGCGATCAAGTGTCAATTAGTTGTGACTTTGTTTATGATACTGTTGGGCAGCTTCTATGTTGAATTTGTTGTTTTGTATCATTTTTGTGTGTGTGTACTTATATATATTTGTGTGGAATACAATAAAATATGAATATGTAGGTATTAAAAAATATGTATTTAAAGAACATAGAAACAAACCAAAACTAATTCAATTATACTGATTGATTGAAAGCATAATTTCTTAATCGTTCTTTTTTGTCAAATATAGATTGATTAATTCTAAAATGACTTGAGCAATAGTTGCATACATATGGTTCATGATCAGATTATAAATAACCAAACATCTTAAGAACTTCATAAGCATGAACGGTCAAATATATCCTAAACAAGACAACTATAATAGCAATTGAAATGTTGTTAGTTGTAACCGCTCAGTTTTCATAGCCCAACGGCGAAATAAAATAAAACAAAGATCCCCACCGGAACAAGGGGTGCGTAATTATAAAATTGAATCCCATGTTAGACGCCCCCGCTGTCGCCATTATCAACTAATCGACAACCCTGACTTGATCGGATGCCTACCTATTTTAAGGAAAGTCTTTTGTTTCGGAATATTTTATATTAAAGTATAACTATTTCTTTACTTTCACTGCTAATTTTACTCTTATTTTGCATTGTCAATTATTAGATTTATACATCAAAAATTGCGTCAATATATAATATACCATATATATTATACATATTTTTATAATATATATCTCTAAATATTTACATTATATATTATACATATTTTTATAATATATATCTCTAAATATATACATATATAATCGGCTCAAACTGTTTTTATATGTGTAATTTTGATAAAAGATTAGTTAAATCAGAAATCAGAATGGTGTGATCACAGATACCATCGTGAAATACTACTTGTATTAAATTTACCACTAAAAAGATGTAAAAAGCCGGCAACATAATTAAAGCGCGGTATAAGACGCAGTCCTCCATGAGCAACTGTGATGGTTCTTTCTGTGATTCTAGTTCTTTATACACTCCGATGTAGGTACATAGATAATAGTAGGTACTTTTTTATCCTTTTTTGTCGACATAATTTTAGTTTCTTATGAAAAGTATCATAAATATAAGATAAAATAAAGTTCAATTCACAGTATACTATGCTAGTTAGTCCCTTCAATAATAAAATATTTTGAACAGCCTTCAAAGGCTTTCATGAAATATTGTAATATTCAATTGTATTGCATGTTCGCCATAAAATTCAAAAAGAGATTCATAATAATTGAATTGATTTATTTTCTTGTGTATTTTCTCGCATAAATTTGTTATAATAGGAATATTCGTTTTTATTCCATATTTCAATGCAAAATTTACTGTTGTAATAATAATCGTGATTATTTTATTATACAAGTATATGTAATATTACTTATAATTTCTACACTAATATGTTAATTTTACTTTTAAAATTCATTTAGTAGGGTAAACTGAACCTAACCTAAACCTTATCTTAGACGGTTAGGTACCGACTTCATGAACGAGCCTAAATTTGTAAAGATCAGCCAAGAAACTTAGTCGGCTCAGTATTTTTTCTAACCATGTTCACAGAATTAAATATATTTTAACTGAAGGCGATCATTTCCAAGTAAATTATCAATTAATGCTAAAGATATTTGCTATTTGACATTTGAAGAGATTATTCTTAAACTATGTCATATTAATTAAAAAGTTGAAAACAACTCGTTATATTAATTAATATTATTCTTTTATCTATAAGAATAATCGTTAAAAAATTTGATCATCTAAAAAACTTAAGTCTTGATAAATAAAATTAACAATTACAGTAAAATTATAATAGAGAATTTTGAATATTAGAACGTTTAATTCGCACGCAGAATACGATGTGAAGCATTAATGTTCTATTATCATCAATATTATAATTGCTATCAACAACTTACAACTTTATTACAATGTGATAGAATAGAGAATACAATGCAAATTGTCATTATCCTCTGAACAATGTATGAATATATTAATTTGTAGTGGCGAGTCCTGTATTGTTGCACTAGGTTAATTGTCAAACTTCTGTCAGTTACATAGGTTGAATATTTACCCTTTTAGAATCAAATGTGTTGTTTGAACCATACAAGTTAGTTAAGTCGCTTGATTTTGAGTTAATTGACCTCAATCTAAATTTCTACTTTTAGTAAGCTGTATGTTTTGGAATAAATAGTGTGAAATGATCAACAATAAAGTTTCTTAACAAACTGCTAGTTTATTTAAAGGTATGTCAGCTGTCTGTAGAAGCCATAACATGTATTTACTTGCTGAGATTCCAAATCGATACGGTTTCGATGTAACAATTCAGCATCGAAGATAGATATACAATTTTATAGTACCTAAGACATGCTTTCTTTTTAGTAAATACTTTGAAATGTTTTTGCTTAGTTTATTTGGCCATAAAATCTTTTTTTATGTATGTAGCAATAGAGCAGGCGGATTCCTGTATCCAACCGCGCCACTATCCGCGCTTTGGTTATCTTGCCAGCTTTTTACGGCTTTCGATATCCTCATTCGCTCAGAGAAACTGCACAAGTAGTGTTTCACACTGGCTTTCTGTGAATCCATGGTATCACTTCGGACAAGCCGACCCAACTAGACATTAGTGCGACAGCATATGCTTCAGGCGAGCCTCTCCCAGGAGTTAGCCGTTAAATAGTATTAAGACACTAGCCCGGCTACTGTCAAGCCCTTCCAAAGAGGCTAGCTTACAAGATCGTAAGAATATCAAAATCAGCGAAACCTCATTTAATCTTTTATTTTTCTTATATTTATTAAATTGTATTATTTAATATATTATTAGGAATTCATTTTTTATTACACAATATGTTTAATGCTTGCAAAATACACATTAATTTATACCTACTTACTTTTATGAATGAATCAATTACAAGAGGAAACATCTCATTACTATTCAAAAATCACCCGCACTATAAATTCCAGTAACAATGATTTAATAAAAACCACAAAACGCCATCACACGTGGTTTCGCGTATAAATGTCATCCGCCGCTTCTTGTGCAATTTATCTTAACAACAATCATTTTTACAGCTTTCCCCTCCTGTGATTAATGATGGATAGATTCCTGAATAATTACCAAGACTTTTAATATTCAAGCGAATTGTGTTCACACAATTATGACCGCTACGTTATGGTGTATAACGTCTATATTGTTCTGATTGTTTCAGATGACCCTTGATTAGGGGCCCGAAAAAGCAACGACGTATGGACGGGATCCTTTTTGCAAGATTATAGCCGTTGCACGCTACGCAATAAGAACGGTTTTGTTGTGTATCCTCAATGGGTTTCGTACAAAAGCGTGAATGCCATTGAATGCAAATCTCAACTGGAGTTTTGAGGGTAGTATGCGTTATTAATTTGTTATAATTGTCCCCCGTATTTGCTCGCATGTGGCATTTTTATTACGAATTAGTCGCAATCATTAATTTTGTTTTTTCCTTTCAGTGTGGGTAAGTGTTTCGAGTGGTTGTATTATGTCATTTGTATGCGAAATATGTATTATATTTTTATGCGTGTAGCATTGTGGTATCGATTACAATAGTTTATTTCAATTCACACTCGTAATTCGGCGGTTTTTGTTGAAGGAAACGTTTAATAACCATTATTTGAATTGTATTGAAATCTATAACGCCTCGAGTAACAACGAATTGGCTTATATATCTGAATTATTCATACATATAGGTAAATATAATCTAATATTGCAAAGAATTAACATAAAGTATAAGCAGGATACTAGTCGAAGATTGCTTTAGGACTTCTTAAACAGATTCTAGATTTTTATAATAAAAAAAAATATATGTAGGTATATATTTTAATAAGAAAAATAGTTAATTTCAATATAACTTTCGAAAAGGTGTCATTTTATTTAAGTTTACCCATATATAATTACTGTTGTAATAAAAAGCAAGCATAGTCACGCCTCTGTGTCTCTTTTATCAAATATTTTAAAAGGTAAAATAAAGTTCTTACTTGTGGTGATTAAGTGTTGTTAAAATTTATATTAAATTATTCTCTCATGTTGACAAGTATGTTATGTTAAAATGTTCTAACCTAAGTAAACAAAATACATCTACCAAATTTTCTTGGGATTCTTTAAAAGAATATCCTGGTGATTTATACATGTACCTACAGAAATAAAGCAATTTTGAGAGCCTCGTACTTTTAGGTTTTAAATGTATACCATGAAGTGAAATACGCGGTCTGGACAATTATAATTGAATTATAATTTATTTTATAATTTATTCGGTCTCTGGAAGGCCTTGTAGCCTGGCGAGTGTCTTAATATTGTCGCACCCGTGGGAGAGCCTTGATGACACACTAATTGGGCCAGCTTATCGCAAGAGATACCACGGGCTTACAGAATACTCTCGTGAATCGGTACTTGTACCTACTGTATCGCAGAGTGAGTGAGCATATCGGAGACCCTTAAAATTGTCGTTTAAGCGGCGTAAAAGCCGGCAAGACAATCAATGTGCGGACTGCGGGCTATGGCGCGGTTGATCATGGGCAGCGGTGTTCTCTTACCATATAGGAGACCCACCTGCTCCGTTGTCCGCTATACTATAAAAAATGAATAAATAGAAGTTACGGCAGCATAAAAGAGCATCTCAAACAATTTCAGTAACAACCTAACTGTTATTATGTTGGGTTTGTTAATGTTCTTTTGTAAGAAGAAAAAAGTAGAAAGTTCTTTTGGAAGAAAAAAGCGTAAATAAGAAATTTGAACCATCATCATGAACATCATTATTTCAGCCGTAAGATGTCCACTGCTGGACGTAGGCCTCTTCCTTGGACTTCCATGAATATCTGTCGGAGGCGACCTGCATCCAGCGTCTTCCGGCGACCTTTATATGACAACCATATCAACTCTTAAAGCTTAGAGATTTTAGATATATAAGGGTTTTCAATAACACTTTAAGCTTTTATTTAATTGTTAGTCATAATTGTCACAATCTATATTGGTAGTAGGTTAAGACAGTAAGCAGGTACATCTGTCGAGTGTCGGGTCAGCTAGTTTATAATATAAATAATTATTGTATTACCCTAAAAGGAATCGTTCGGTTAATCCCTGCGCGTGCGAATAAGGAGCGTGCGTTTATTGCATAATCGTTAAATTTATTGCAATTTTAACACAGCCACGGACCCTCTGTTTGAGGAATAAATTTGCATGCCTATAATACAACCCTCTGTCATATGTAAATTGTCTTGTTTATTTGTCAAATTGCGTTCGGTTGAGTTTAAGCTGATTTTATTGAGAGTGCTCACCAGATGCTTGGGACACTATGACTTAGATACTTTTCTGTTTTAATGATGTGGACTGGTTTTTATGAGTTATACACTTAATACTATATTTCTTACATATTATTTTGTGAGTGCTAAATACAGAAAGAATGTAAAGAATAAAGATAAAAATGTGATAATATGTATTGATATTTTATTTTATTAATATTAAATGTAGGTACCTACGTACTATAGAAATTAAATTATAATTGTCCGGACCGGGATTCAAACCAGATGCGCTTCATGGTACACTTTTAAAAACATTAAGCTACGAGGCTCTAAAATTCAATATATTCTCTGTTATTATTATATATTTTATTCTAGTATATTATATTACTTATATTAGAAACAACATTTATGTGTTTATATTAATTATATAATAGAAACGCTAAGTTTGAAAATTCGTACATTAAGAAGTCGTTTAGTGAAGGGTCTGGAGTTCGGCACTCGAGGAGAACTCGGCTGGAACAATTTGGTCCCCCGTCGTTAGCGGGTTAAATGAACAATCGAATAAATGAACAATCGAACAAATATCGATACCCGTTCACTTATTGACGTTGTTGTGGACTGGTAAGCTGATTGGTGTTGGAAATTATCTTCATCACATTGGCACAGCATGTGGTCGCAATATTACTAACTTCAGGCATATTATCTTCCCATGGGACAGCAATATTGAAGCATATGCTGACGCACAATTTCGTCCGAAGTGATACACGGGCTCACAGAATACTCATTGTGAAACGGTACTTGTACCTACTGTGTTTCGCAGAGTGAGAGAGGATAGGAGGCCTTAAAAGTGTCGTGTAGCGGCGTAAAAAGCCGGCAACACAAGCAATGCGTGAACTGTGACGCGGTTGTTCATGGGCGGCAGTGTTCTATTACCATATAGGAGACCCACCTGCTCCGTTGTTCGGCATACTATAAAAAATTAAGTGTTTTTAAGAAAAATTAAACTCTGTTGTGCGTGAAAAATCTCTCATTTTTGTTTATTACAGGCTTTTGACTTATAAGATAAGAAGAATTTATTTTTTAATGTTTAATTCTTTATGGAATGTACAATAAAATGAGTTGAAAAGAAAAGGTTGTTAATAAAGCAAGAAATGTTAATAATATTGTTGTTTTTTGTAATTGTAATTTTAGTATTAAGAAATATCTTTTTATCCATTTTTATATTAATTTTTGTATATCCATTTTTATATATTATCCATAGTTATTAATATAACTCAATAAAATAAATAGCTATGTTAGTTTTGAAGCATATATTTGGCGAGTTTGAACAAATTAGAAACATAGTAACACATCTTAGTCGAAAAATTGAGATAAACTTTTAAATGTATCTATTTAGAAAAACTGTACCTGAGCTTACATATTCCATAAAGGCCAGCAACACAACTGCGACTTTACAAATGCCAAAGGTGTCTTTGGGCGGAGGACCTCTTACCCTAGTTGTGCGTTCTGCTAGTTTACCATTTCCAAAAAAAAGAGAAAATGAGAAAAAAAAATTGTGGTTGTAATGAAATATACCTATCATTTTCATAACACGCGTTGAGTGCTAGACCTATGATGTAATGATGTCTTTCTTTTGAGAAGAAAAATTAATATTTAGATTCTTAATTTAATACTTATTCACTCTATAAGATTGGGGTAAAGTATGTCAATGCCTTCGAGCCACATGGCATATGTATAAAGTATTTTTTTTGTATAGTTAAATTAACGTTTTTATTTCCTAACAATATATTAGGGATTTATTATGTTTATCCACCACTTAACGCTTATGCATCCCCTCTTCAACCTTGTATCAAATGAAATGCCATTGTTCCCATATTGTTATGATATTAAAAAGATATACCACATTAAAAACTTATTTGGATTCGTTCGCGCGAAAATTGACGGTACTTTCCGGTTTTCAAGTAGTCCACTTGAGTATCTATTTTTATGAACTTTATTGCAATAGTTATAGAGTTCCAAATGGGTGATATATGGAGTCTTTGAAGACTGAAGTGGCCGCATCCGTTTTGGATATGATATACCGAAGTGCGTAGTTTATTGTACGTGATTGTATTATGAATAAAACCACCTTTTGTAATCAATTGATTATGCAAGCTATTGTCAGTGTCATAGCGATTTTTAAGTTCTTTACATAAGGTATTTTAGCTAACCTATGTAATTAGGTAAATGTACATGTTTTTGTATTATATAAAACATAAGCTTTAATGTTCAGATAATTTAAAAAGTGTACAAATATTATCGCATATATGTAAAGAAATCAATATTTCTTAATTTGAATAGTGCCGCGCTTGGCGCTGTCACTGACTGACAGAAATAAAGACTGATAAAAGCTTCTATTATAGCTGTTAAATTAATTAGTAAATCTAGTTTATTAAGTTGTGTGAATTAGAGGTATTTTAAGTATGTTTGTGAACAAAGTTTAGGCGGGCAATTTATTAGATTATATAATTATAAGAGGAAGTTATTTAATTGATCTATGTACTTAATGAATAAAATTTACTTACTTTATTTTCAGAATAACAAATTTTAACAAAGTTTAATTTCACATCCTGAACTTAGTTTTAAATAAGTATAGTATCACCATCATCATCATCGTTTCAGCCGTAAGACGTCCACTGCTGGAAATAAGCCTCCCTTTTGAACCTCCATGCATACCTGTCGGAGGCGACCTGCATCCAGCGTCTAACCATATAACCTAACTGCGATCGCCAACCCGCCTGTCAAGCGTGGAGACTATGGCAAACACCGACCCAAAGGTATGAAAAGTATAGTATATGTGTTGGTAAATGTTATACATATATTAATTAGTTTACATTGTCTAATTGATGACTTTTATAATATGTCGTTGGTGATGTTAAATAAATCGGCATATATGTTAATTTTAATATTGTCGCGTTTAGCTCTGTCACAGTCTTTCAACGTAATGGTGTTTATTAGTAAAATAAACTGCTGAAATTGATTCATATATTAAATAATTAAAAAATTTTTTTTAGAAGAATTATCATTAATTGTCATGTCTTTATTTACAGAGCAATAACAAGTTTCATTTATAATGAACAGACGGTTTTTAAGATCCTAAATTTGTATAGGTTTTAAGTATCACTCTCATCACAACTACGTCGACAGTAAGGAATCCTAATCAAAAGCTCAGTCCCGCTATTAAACGGTTCCATCCCAGGGGACTGGACGCGTGACTTGCTTGTATAACCCTAAACATGAACAACTCGCATTACAGGTAAATGGGGCATAGCATACAGATTTCATATCATACATGTTTTTGTATCGTCTATCAGACCAATCATGTCAATATTAAAAGAATAAACCAAGGGAATGAAATATATAAATTTTATTTGAAGTTTGAATAGACTTGACAGTGGCAATCTTAACACAGTCTACTGCGTGAATGAGCCAAGCTGAAGCATATGTTGGCGCACTAAATGGACCACCTCGTTCAGATACCACGGGCTCACAAAACAAGCCAGGTTTAAACAGTACTTTTATTTAGTTTCGTTGGATGAATAAGGATACCGCTACCTAAGTGGCTGCTTAATTGGTGCTAAAATCCGGCAACACAACCAAAGTGTGGCAGCGATCACCAGGATACATCTTGTGTACATAATAAAAAATACATAGATAATAAAAAAATCACAATATCATCCAGTTTGTTCGCACTACATGCAGTGTGAGCACGCCTTCTGAAAAGGGTCGTCTAAAAGATTGATTGTCTCCGCAGTACGCTATGAATAACTTGAGAGCCTCTATAACACTAACTTGCAAATTTAGTAAAAGCTCTATGCATTAAATAGCCCTTGGGCATTACTAAAGGAAACGATAGTCACAAACCTAAAAGCTTTACACAAAGTTGAATATCGCTTTTTTAGACTTTTCACTACTTAATTGAATGCAGAATCTGAGGCATGGATCATTTCTGGTTCACATAAGTAAATTATTAACTTGAACAAGTGAATGCAAAGGAATATAATAATAATACAAACTTATATTCAAAAAAGAAAGGTCGCGGGCAACCGCTGGATCCAGATCGCTCAAGATCTTAATAGTTGGACGTCTTTGGGGAGGCCTATGTGCAGCAGTGGACTTGATAGGCTCATGGTGTTATTCAAAAATAAGTTGTAAGTTTATTTCAGTAAAAGATTTATATTGTTAAAAGAGCTCTCGGGTTTTCTTTATTATACAGTTCACAATCGAGTTTTTGATTTTGTTGCTGATTTTTTTACGCCGCTAGAACGGTTTGCGGGCTTCCAATATCTTCACTCCACCACCTCTGAATTTATTATATTAGGTCTATTTTTTCATAGTATAGTGTGACGAGGTAGGTGGGTCTCCTATATGGTAAGAGAACACTACCGCCCATGGACAAACGCACCACAGTCCGCGCATTGGTTGTGTTGCCGAATTTTTATTTGGACGAAACATTGAAAAGTATAAATCCATCCAAGAAGGTACATGTTTTGGAATCTGTTGTAATAAAACCAAAG
>DWCF01007295.1:0-10909 GCA_018230265.1 Delias oraia | reverse complement strand
TTAATTACTTAAACATACATACATTTATGATGTTTATATGCTAATATTTCATATATGTACCATCGGGTTTACGTAGGTAGCATTATGGCTTCAGGGGATACAAAGATACCCATAAAACCCAATGTAGTGTGCACTGTCCTTTGATAAAATTGTATTGTTTCCCGATACAATGAAAATCTCAATAATCATTGTTACATTGAATATAACTTTTATTGAATAATCGTATTTTATTTATTTTTTTGTTTTATAAATTATAAATGTATTTTTGCGTATTCACAATACTTATTTAGTGTCAAATGAATTTGCTCTCCGATCACAACGGTTTCGGCGGTAGCCACGGACGCTATTAAGACTAACAACGCACCCGCAGCCCTGCAAGGGCTGGTCCATGGGCGTAAGTCAGTCTATCCTTGGTGAGCCTCCTGCTTGTTTGCCACCGTTGTGCATTGTAGCTGCTAAGCAAATGCACTTATATTGTTTTTTTTAATTTCCATTAAAATATAACATGTTCGTCTAAAAACATACCACTATCTCACCACTTACTCGTAGCTAAGTAGTCCTATAAAGCTACGACGAAGCAAGTATCAGTGTATCAGATTTGATGCAACGTGTGCTCTCCGTTTCTTGGTTTAAATGCCTATTAGCATGGAAATTATGACTTCCAGTACCGTAAGGTTTCATTTCGGGTATTGTACTCCTAGAATCTCTCGCAAGCGGGAATATGTAAATGCATTTTTTGCGTTAAAAAGGCTTAAAAATAGACTAGCCTTATAAAAACAATGTGAGAGTGTTCAAAGGGAGACGAAACTAAAATTTTGTTCTAATGGTTAGCCAAAAACAGAAACAGACAAACAAATAGACAATTTTCAGGTTTAGTTGAGCGAAATATCCTTCGTCGGGCCAAACATTGAACGGAAGAGATAAACTTTGCACATAAATCGAGCAGCGTCGTGCGATCGCGATAAAGTCCCTTTGTGGATGCCCTTTACACCGAACTGTAGGTTCTGAGAGCCTGGTGATCGATCAGCCTGGAAAGCTACCGTGAAGTCTTGGATATTTTTTGAAGGTATAGCGGACAACGAAGCATGTAGGTCTCCTATATGGTAAGAGAACATCGCCGTCCATTGTCAATTGCGCCATATTCCGTGCTTGCTGTGTTGTTAGCTTTTTACGCCGCTACTACACAGTATAATTTATACAGTACTATGTAGTACCGGTACTTCTGTTTTTTTGCTGAGTGAGTGAGGATATCTTAAGCGGAGTAAAAATCCGGCAATACAACCAATGCTTGGACTGCGCCAGGGTTGTAAATGGGCGGCGGTATACTCTTACCATATAGGAGACCACATGTTCCGTTATCCGCTATACCGTAAAAAATAGTTGCAAATAATACTTATACGAGATGTAATTGTTACATTACGGTATGGCAGGTAGATCGTTTTCGTTTCCTCGTAGCGTCGTCGCGACACCGGAATCTCACAGTTTATGATAATGGAATTAGAACATTTGTATATTTTATTCTTAAAATATTAACGTGCCCTTATAATATTAACCTACAGCTTATAAGTTTAATAGATGATTCGTTAAACGATCCACATACAGGTAACGTTATTTATTTGGAAGGAAATGTTTAGGTTTTCACGAATATGCTAAGCCTTTGTTAATTGTAAATAATGTATTTTTATATAAAAATTAGAAACTAGCAGATATTGAAGTAAAATTAAGATTTTGTAAGAGGACGATGGAGCGAGTTGGGAATGTTCAGGTCGAAAAAAAGAGCCGGCAGTTCTTAACAAGTCGTGAACAAAGATGCACATTTTTGTCATTTGCTATCTTATAATGTGATTTAAAGAAATATACTTAAAATTGTAAACCTGAACTATGCATTTCTACACTAATGTCCTACCAGTAATATTAATAACAACTTTCCCGATTATGTATCAATATTTTAAAATATTAAAATATAGAAGACAGAAAGTCACGCAGGTACGTGATCTTATATGCCAACTACGAGGTGAAAGGTAATTTATTTTATCCTTGGAAGGGATTGAAAGTGGCCGGTTGAGTGTCTGTCTTCGTACTTTCTTACTCAAGCTAATTGGAACTGCTCGTCTGAAGTGATACCATGGGCTCACAGAATACCAGTGTGTAATACTTGCAAAGTATTTTTCTGAGTGAGTGGGGTTGGAGACCCTGATATTATACCGCTTAAAAGACTTAAACCCGGCATTAAAATAAAAGCGTGTATTTTGGCTTGGTTGTCTATAGGCGGTGGTGATCTCTTACCATAGCAAAGTTCCACCTGCTATCTTGACCGCTATACAATAAAAAAACTGAGTGTCGATTTTTTGCATCCGTGTGAGAGCCATGCTGAAGCATATGCTAACACACTAATTGGGCCGGCTCGTCCGAAGTGATACCACGGGTTTAAAGAATACCCACCGTTAAATTATAATTATACTTGTAACGTTACGTCTTCTGTGTTTCACTGAGTGAGTGAGGATATCAGAAGTGCTTAAAAAATTCCGCTTAAGTGGCGTTAAAAGCCATCAACACACCAATGCCCAGACTGTGGCGTGGTACACTATAAAATAAATAAAACAATTAAAAATTCTTCACTAAATTCAAAAATATACTTTCATATAACCTGAAAAGACGTACAGTATATTGCAAACTCTGAGTCTAGTAAAGAATAGTTAAAGTCGTTACATATTTCCCCAACTACAGGTGTATCGTGTGAAAGCGGTCATATTTCGTGCGCATTATATTTTCATCGTGAAAATATTCTCTTTGTACGTAGCCAAGTGTCTATATTGAGCTAGAGCAGCGACGGAGAAACCTTGTCATCATAAAGATCCTCTAAAAACTAGAGCGAATCTATGGTACAAGTGCAAGAGATCAAGCTTCCTTTATTTATAGACAATTCTAATGGTTTTTTAATTTTAATATATTTTGAAGGGCTTTTTGCTGTCGGCAGCCATTACAGCCTTACACGGTCTCTTGGCCCTCCAAGCCGAGCCGTAGTCTCGCCGTATTTTTTTCTTTACAAAGACTATGATGTATGGAAAAAATCTAGTTTTACTGTAGTAAACTAAGTGCCAAGAGGCTAATGAGCGGAAAGCTCACCTGAGATAAGCGGTTCACCACCCTTGGATACTTTCAGCCCTTGCTGGGCCGTGGGTGCGTTGTCGGGCTTAAATGCTTCCGACCGTGATAGCTAACATTAATATCGATGATGTCAGTTGTCAATTTAGTTTTTTATTTAAAACCTTCAATATAGCATATAAATATTTTTAATTTTTCAATATTTATAGGGTCAAGACCTTATTGAATCATATCTAGAGACTTCTTTGAGTAAAAAAAAGTTTGCCGGGTCTTTTGAAATGGTGTAATCTTGATCAAACATGCAATGATTTTCTTAATGTTACACGCTTTTTTATAAAACGATACGGAATTGAGATGGGAGCTCATTTAGGGTGATAGAGGTGTGTACCGCCCATGGGCACTTTTAGCTGGCTGTTTTAGCGTTATCAAAGAAATCTTTATTGATAAAGTGTCTTCTCGCTATTAGCCAGAAAAGCCTTTACTTAAGCTTTCCAATATACCAGACATATTATAGCATAGTTTATAATACAAATCTTTTTATTTGCCAGTTATTTGCCCTGAAATTGGTAGGTTATCGAAGAGCAACTCCTGTAAATATTGAAGGAAAAATTAAAAAAATATCCAAATCGCTTACTTTTATAACTCAAGGGCCAACTCCAGTTGGAATTGTCGCGCTCAACTTTTAAATCACGACGTAGCTGTCAATTGGGCCTTCCCACCTCCCCAGCGGATAGTCTCCACTTATTTTTTTACTTCGTTTTGCCTCTTACTAAAGATAGACTGTTTATTAAAGATCTCTAATGCTGAGTGAGCTCTCTTACAATATCAATATTAGATCAACGTGTTTGGAGTATTATTATCGTATAACTAAAAGTTTATTTATTTAGACTTTAGTATATAATAATTATAATGTGTTTTAATACTGTTGGACCTGTGGGAGAGCCATGCTGAAGCATTTGCTGACGCACAAATTGGGCCGGGTCGTCTAAGGTGATCCCACGGGATCACAGAATAGTCAGCGTGAAACGGTTCTTGTACTGTTTCGCAGAGTGATTGAGGATATCAGAGCCCCTTAAAAGTGCCGCTTAAGAAGCCGGCAACATAACTAATGCGCGGACTGTGGCGCGGTTGTTCATGGGCGGCGGTGTTCTCTTTCCAAATTGGAGACCCACCTGCTCCATTGTCCGCTATACTATAAAAAATATTTTATATAAAATAGTAAGGCTGAAATGGAACCAATTGGTACTTTGATGGTATGATATTACCGTCAACCATGGACATTGCCATGTAGTATAACTGAGTCCTTCTCCACTCTATTCTATACTAATACGAAGCTAACCAGTAGAAATACTAGTTCACGCTGTTTCACTCCAGGCGAGTCAGAAGTGCGTAAGTGTATGCTTCATAAATTAAACAAAACAATATTAAAATGAGTATATACATGTAATTTTAAAACGAACAGGAAGCATTGTACCATGAAGATATTCATGTCATACAGACAATTATAATTTAATTTATAAGTTGTCCGACATAGGATACATCAAGCTCACCTAGGATAAGCAGTCGTCCATAGACACACCCAACCCTTACGGCCATAATATCGCTGGCAACTAAATCCACACGGTGGTGGTGTGTGGCGCACAAAATGCCTTAAAATACACTTAAATATAAATATAATAAATTATAAATTAAACTACAATTAATAATTTTCTGAACCGGTATTCGAACCTGATACCTCTCGCTTCATGTTAGACCTATTAAAACACTTAGCTACGAGGATTGATTAATAAACACCATTTCATTCGCTTTGTTGCAAGTCGTCGGGAAACAATTGTATCCATTTGATGATAAAAAACCTTAAAAAATCGACTTCTCTTAATGAATTGTTCAAGTTAACTATTGATGTTAGCACACTCACTCTCCCTGACCTAATTTTAACTTAAATTTGCAATTCCAGTTATGCAGATTGCGTTTATTCTATTTTAAAAGTTCACCCTCATTGTAATATTGTCATTGTAAATATATTTAAATAAGCTAAGTTTAAAAATTTTACATTCGTTTTAAATGGTTTATTGCTTAATCTTAATTACCCGTGGGATATCCATGCCTAAGCATATGCTAACGCACTAAATGGGCTGCCTCGTCTGAACTATGCCATGGCTTGTACTATAACCGGTAGTTATAATATGGGAGTTTTTTCTCAGAGTTAGTGAGGCTAGATAGGCTAGATATCGGAGGCCCTTATACATGTTGCTTGAGTACTCTAAAAAGCTGACAACACAACCAATTCGTAGACTAGAGCGCGGTTGGTAATAGGCGGTTGTGTTCTATTACGATACAGGAGACCCACCTGCTCCGTTGTCAGCTATACCATAATACAAATAGATATAAATAGTTGAATAAGAAAATGCTGTTGTGCAATATGAATCCATAACCCTTTTCATAGGCGTGATCATGCTCAAGAACTTATTTTACAACTAAATCATATATATCTCTTCCATAAGCCAGCGTTTGTAATAAAAAAATAATCATTCAATTGTTTTTTGTAATTATTTACCGTTAACAGATCTTACAGACCTCTAGAATCTGTAGATAGCATCTCTTTTTATTGGGCGTTGAAATAAGTCACTCCATACTAGGATTGTCGATGCAACAGACAAACATACAGCCATACAATGTCACATAAATAAAACTCTTTTCTATTGATTAAAAAAATACGATTTTTTTAAAGAAACTATTGGCAAACAAGCATTATGTTCACTTGGGATAAGGGTTCTCAACCCTTATAGAGCCCGGGTGCGTTGCCGCCTTTTACAGGATAGGCACACACTCTCTTTTTGAAGTACTGCGCGGTAGTAAATACCTTTAAAACGCCGAGTTGTGGAATGAAAAACAATAAATGTTTTAAAATCTCTTCAATATATGAAATGATGTCGTGAATATCAAATTACAGTAAAATTCTTTCGGTGCGACTTTCAATCGTCTAAAAATCAAAGAAGCGGTAAAAGTGAGTAAGACGGGAGCGTCGCCACATTTCTACGCAAATCTCTCATTGAAAACCAAATTTTGCCAAGTGTCCTTTCTCCTGATTTGCATAAGCAAAGCTTTGAACAGAGCTGGGCTCGCCATTTTCTATATATTTCATATTAAATATTATTTATTTATTTAATATTATTTATTTATTTTTAATATAAATAAAATAAAAGAGCTCTTATCCCTTCTCTTTTATATTTTAATTATTTTATAATCGCCATGAACAGTTTTATTTTGGTATCCTATTATGGTGATATTTTAATGGGCAATGAAGCACCACAATATACGCTTTGGTTGTTTTGCCATATTTTTACGCCGCTTAAGCAGTTTAATTTCAAGTTATCCGATATTACCAATGAGCGAAATAATATTGTATTTAATGCTGGTATTTTGTAAGCTCATGGTAATATCTTGGAAAAAATAGCTCCATTAGTGCTTCAGCATGGCTCTACCACGGGTGCGACATTATTAAGACTCTCATCCAGCCACTGCCAAACCCTTCGAAAGAACGAAGAAAACCCAACACTCGCTTATAACACCACTTAATTATTTTTATTTTTATAGTAATAACTGTGTCCATATATCTACCCGAAATGGTATCTACCTTCCTAATATATTTTAAAAATTTAAGACGATTTAATAATTTAAATATTGTAAATAGCCTATCTTATATTATTAAAAATATTGAATAAATAAATTTTGAAAGTAGTTTAATAAACATATTGTTCAATTTTGAATTCTTATATACATAGGCACTTTGGCTATTCACCAATGTGTCTCTTGTCTGAATATTTATTCAAATTGTCTTCATACAGAAATCTAACTGTTATCATAGTAATAAAATCTTAATTTAAAAGGCTTTATTTCACTATAAAAATGTTATTGTTTATTTATTTTAATAAATAGATAAACATAACCTCAAAAATTAAAAACCAAAGTACCTTCAGTGCGTGCCTGTCCAAGTTAAGTTTTATCGCGAATTGTGTCGAACTTCAAATGGGTGTGGGAAAGAACCATTTGTTAGAATTAATGCTCTCAAACACAATTTATTAGCATATTTACGGCTTGCCTTAACCTTAAGTGTTACTACAATTGCCTATTTACTTCTTTGAAGCGTTTCAAAGTAATAACTAAGAGAGATAGCGTAATATGAGATGTATTTTTGGCCTCTTTAATGGAGACAGAGGCACACGATCAAGAGGCTCACCTAGGATAAGCGGAAGCGTTGCCTCTCTTGAATGATTAGGTACATTCTCTTTTTGAAGGTTCCCAAATAATATTGGTTTGGTAATACTTCAGCTTGAAGACGCTAGATGCAGGTCGCCTCCGAAACGTATTCATGAAAGTCCAAATGGTAGGCCTATATCCAGCAGTGAACATCTTAAGGCTGAAATGATGATGATGTTGAATACTTCTGCAGGTTTAGTTAAGCATACCTTTCCTATGGGCAAGATACTGTTAAGACATCTCTGCCCATAAAACCCTTCCAAGGACCAAGTACAATTTGAAAATTTTATTTAGATCCTGTACCCTGTACACGCTTAACGGTAGCTTATAAAACCGCTTGGTCATGAGCCTTAAAAAGATTCTAATGTCGTTTTAAACTTCAGTTAAGACTGTATAAACCTAGTGGTTAACTTACATTTAATAATTTCACCTCCATAGTATTTATCTTCTTGCTGAACATTACCTTAGTAGTAACAATGTCTTAAACATACTGTCACTCTCTCGCTAACATGAAGCTATTGTTGCAAAACGAGACAGAATATTTAAAAATCGTTTTTTTAATTAGTAGAGAACAACGGAACAAGTGGGTTGCTGCATGGAAAGAGAACGCTGCCGCCCAAGGACACGAGCCGGCCCAATTAGTGCGTCAGCATGGCTCAGCGTGGCTCTCCCACGGGTGCGACACTATTAAGACATTCGCTCGGCCACTGTCAAGCCCTTCTAAAGACCGAATAAATTATAATTTATAATTATCCGGACCGGTATTCGAAGTTGATACCTCTGGCTTCTTGGTAGACTTATAAAACCATTTAGCTACGAGGCACTTATGACTCAAGTTCTAACTTTATCAAAATTATTTTAACATAAATGAAAACTAAACGTCAAAACTTTTTTAATTTTTTTAGTATAGAAACTTATAATTTTAAGACTCAAAATAAAACAACTATATGAAAATATGTTATTTTAATAATATTACAACGTTTCGTATAATACTGATCATAAGTACATAATGGCATTAATATAAAATATAAATACATAATCACACAAACTGTGAAATTCGTTTTTTTTAACAAAAAATTTTTACACACTTTTAGATTATACTCGGACTTCAAAAGTAAAAATTTCAAAAGATAAGGCACATTCTTAAAAAATAACTCTTATTGACAAAAAGAACAATTTGTTTTTTTTTATTTGACAACAAAAATGGCAACACTCGTCTGTATGCCCGACCACAAGTGGAAGGGTAGGCTTTCGCGGCTCCCATGTTCAATAAAGTAACAAGAAAACATTAAAAGGTCATATCTAAATTCTAAAGCCTTTCCACCATGTTTCATATCAATGGTATCTGCGATAAAGATGTATAAAAAATACAGACAATACAATTTTACAATGTTTTTTATGATATAGCGAGCAACGGAGACGGATCTCCGCTGTGGTAAGAGATCCACCATCCAGGAACAAACGCGCCATCGCCTGCTATGTTTGTTATCAATCTTTTACGCCGCTACGTTGTCTAAAGGCTCTCGATATCATTCAATTAGCGAAACAGTACAAGTACTGTTTGTAAAAACATTTGCTTATCACGCGATATTACAATTAATATTGTGGATCGCTTATAACACAAGGCACCTTTTACAGACTTTTACTTTCTACAACTTATGTTTGTACTGTATACTTTGTTAATACAAAGTATTTTTATCACGCACCCAGGAACTACTTTTACCTGAATTTTTTTCTTTGTCCAGATTAGGCTATATAATATATTTATCTCAATATTATAATCACAGACAAGTTAAAACTAACTTAAATATTTAATATTAAATTCATTTTAAACTACATCTATATATTTATAAAATTAATTTCAATTCAACATAGAAATTGACTGCTTTTCATAGAAAAACAACATGTCTTTTCACATTATATTTACCGTAATAGAACGACGTATGCACTTAGAAAATGTATACAAATGGAGATGTTATATAGAGTATTTGTTGCCTACTTATTCAATTATGTGTTTGCAAAAATATTTATTATAATTACATTGCAGCACTCGTTAGAACAAAATCAAAGATAAAAAGTCATAACCAATCTCATATTTTGAGGCATATCCTAAATAATAATTAACGAAATCCGTTTAGCTTTTTTCGAGTATTTTCAGTTAGAAAAACATTTAACGATTCATTTTATATTAAAAAATAACATTTGAAACACATCTTATGAAAACTATCATACAGTTCTAGTGGACCTACAAATCTGTCTCTTAACACCTCCTTTACAAAAATAAATTATAATTTCAATTCGGAATAGCATATTAAGTCTCCTACTTAACATCAACTAGTGTTGCCCAAATTTACTCTTACGCCTTGCAGCTTTTTTTTTGGAAGTGGAAATTTCTCATTAAATATTTAGACATATATTGATATGGTTGGATTTTACTATGGCTATGCTATTTCAAACTCACAATGTTCCTATTCTGATAAATTTATCTAAGAACTGAAGTAAACTTGAAAAAATAGCAACTGTCTAATAGGCAAGACTGACAAAACTGATGGTGCAAGCCCAAGACCAAGACTGGGAGTGCAATACCAAGACCAATACCAGATGTATTGGCGCAAAGCCAAGACTGACTAAGTCTAGCCTTGTTCTTGAATTTGGGTAACACTAATATCAAAACTACAATATTCATTAAGACACTTAACATCATCTAACTATATACAAAATTGGCACATGAATAGAAAAATATCAAAACATCAAAGCCGAGTCTTCATTGCTTCTATACTATCAATATAATATATCTTATTACTCGCCAAACCGGGATGGGACTTTTGATCGTCAACAACCGTATCACACGTTTTATCAGATACCTCATTTTCCTCTGACGACCGCTCTCTCTCCGGGATAGTGAACGTATGGGTTTTGCCCGGGAAACGGCGCGCGATTCTCGCCACTATAGGATGGAGCAGTCGTTCGTCAAACTTGTCTGTCTCTTTGTTCGTTAGATAGCCAACTATTACGCCAACGAACACACATACCAGTGTGCCAATAACTGCATACCACATGTACGAAATGGAATAGAATTTTAGTAGATTGTCGAACCTGAAAATTATATTGAACTATTTAAATACATATTTTTTTTATTATATAGCAAACGAGTAGACTCGGCAGACGTCGTTCTGCCCGCGACACTACCCACCGAATCTGACTTACGTGTTTCTATTAAATATTGCCATGTTTGCACAATACAATTAGAAATTATAATATATGTGTTATTCTGATTATAAGCTATATATTATTACAAAGTTTGACTAAAATACGTTCTGCATTTTTGCGTGAAGGAATAAAAAACATTCATCGGAACAAACTTTCGTGTTTATTATGCACAAATAAGTAAAAAGCAGGAATAGTTTCACTGCATTATCGTCACTATAATTTGAATTTGATTTACACTTCGGTCTACGTAACACGTTGTTGGCTTTGCTATGCTATAACACCAAAAATTGAAAAAGAAGAAATAATTTAATTTCACGCTATTTCGTTTACTACA
>DWCF01007294.1:0-10909 GCA_018230265.1 Delias oraia | reverse complement strand
GCAGTTTTTCAAGATTTGACAAGCCAATGAATTACTTCTATACTGATAAAAAAACTTATGTCTCAAAAAATGAGGACCTGGCAGTTTCAGATGGAATAGACAAAGACGAAGTTCATAAAATGAGAACTGAGAGAGCAATACCAATTCGTGGATTTTCTTTTAATTTGGTTGATGATATACCAACTGAACCTAATGAGTATTTTATAGATGTTAAAAATGCTAAGGTAGCTGTAAATCCACAGTTAAATGATGAATTTGAAGTTGTTAAGAAGGTAATGTTAGCTCAAAATTTATAAAGTAATGAAATTAATGCTCGCCATTTATCACTAAAAGTAGCACAAACAAATTTGATCAATAATTTTATAGTTAAGAACAGTTTCATTAGCTTAGGGCTTATAGAAAAAATTAGTGTTTTGCTTTTGTGAACACACTAATTAGCAGCTATTTCTTTAATTACTCTTACAAGTATTTCACGGTATTAAAATATTTTAATTGTAGATGTTTGATCAAAGACCAGTATGGTCCTACAATCACATAAAACACCACACAAAATATAGGAATGTCAATTTGAAAATTATATTGCCATGTTTGGCATTACATCACAAGAATGGACCATGGAGAATGTTATGGGTTAAAATTGGATATGATCCTCGAAAAGAACCCCATGCAAGATATTACCAGACACTTGATTTTCGTCTAAGACATGCAGGTAATGAAAACCTATATTAAGTTATAGAAAATATATTTACTGTATTTTTTTAACAACATACCTACATAGTTAGTATTTGAAGAGAGTCAAATTGATAAGATCTATACTAGAAAAGTAAAATATATATTTTCAAATTTATTTATGACGCGTGTTGAAATTAAAACATAGGTAAGTTACAAACATAGTTGAAAAACTATTAAATAATGACGTAAATAAATATAAATGACAAAAGAAAGCTAATATTTATATACCAATTAATTAAAGTGGTTTTTCATGAACCTCATTTCAGGGTTTTGGCAAAATTGCCACGTGTGACTAAGTAATATGAAAAATTTACTTTTTTCGCAGCCTTGCCTCAAAATATGCATACTTTACCCAAGATTATTGAATGATTTTATTAAAATTTCTACGTAAGGCATTAATATTTTCGTATACCATCGTATCTTTCTATCTCAAGCATTAATTAAATTTATCAGTCATCAGTGTATGTTATTTGCCTCCATTTTAAAAGTACTTGTATAAGTTGCGATGCAAAACTGACACGAGCGAAAATTATTCATTCGCAGCAGGAGTTTACTCTTCGGTGTCAAGGAATCATGTTGGTGTCAAAAAAAATCGTGTCAAGAGGGTTGCCCAGGAAGATACATCTGAAGAAATAATTCCAGAAGAAACTGTGTACCTAAAACCTCATACTTTGCCATCCCAACGACAGATATTCTATATGGTAAGATATTTTTGTTTTGAAATAAAAAATAATCACAAAGCAACAGATTTGTATGTCTGTGAGATAAGCTTTGCTCAAAGGTCAAACGAGATTAAATTGAAATGTTTCTGTGTTAGGATTTAAACTATAGATTAAATTTTATTACAGTTTGTTTATTACCATTAGAGAACGCTTCATGGAGTGTCTCTTATTTATGCACATTCTATATTTAGCGCTTGCTAATTACACAAAGGAATATAAATATTAATTACTAATCATTGTTTAAAACTACTTTTTATTGAGACATAATGCAAAATATTGACACAAAAAATCGTAAAAGCTATGGGAAAGTTTAAAGTAATTTTCTTTGTTATGAACAATTCTTGATCTTTGTTATGCATATCATAATATTGTATTTTATATAAAACAAAGGCAATACACGCCGAATACAAACTTTGCACCCTCTAGCGTAATTAACGTTTCAATTATTCATATATTCTATTATTCATAGAACGACTTCGTTCACATTTAATGCCTATCAGATGTATTAATTGCTATACTGATAACGTCGCTTTTAAATCTCGTATAACATACATTTGGAAAAGGAAAAGAAAATCATTACAAATAATTTTTACCCGTGGGAGAGCCTTGCTGAAGTGGGCCGGCTCGTCTGAATTGATACCACGGGCTTAGAGAATACTCAAAGTGAAACAGTGCTTTTACTGTGTTTCGCTGAATAATTGAGGATATCGGACCCTTAAAAATGCCGCTTAAGTGGCGTAAAAATCCCGGCAACACAACCAATGCACGGAGTGTGGCGCGGTTGTCTATGGTCGGTGTTCTCTTACCATACAGAATACCTGCCTGCTTCGTTGTCCGCTATACCATAAACAAATATTATAATAATAAATAATAGATATTGATACAATGTTTTTTAAATTTGATTTATGCGCACTTGCGGAATTTTTTTTACAAAAAGTAATTTATTTTCTTCATACTTTATAGTATTGCGACATTCATTTACCCGAAGTACAAGAGATACTGTCAAGCGAACCCCCGAGCGGGTACTTGTGTCATCCAAAGCGGGGATGGTTACCAGCAAATACGGCGCAGACTTGCAGAGATATAATATTCAAGTACCTTAAGCAAAATGTGATTGAAAATAAACAGGCTGATCTTAAATTTGAGGTACGTTTTACTGTTTTGTCGTATACCCATGTGTCGGACTACTACAATTATTCGTATTTTACTATATTATATTTATATTTCAGCAAGCGAGTAGTGACGAAGCCTCCGAGAGCGATGGTGAAGAACCTAGCGCAGCTGGCACAGCAGACATTTCAATATAATACATTAAATGACTGACGTGTTTTATTTAAATAATTTGGCAATGCTAAGTGCACATTTGAAGATGTAACAAAATTTTATATTTCAATGCATATTTACAACAGACGGTGCAATATCATGAGAGATTAAAAACCGATTCGCGCGTGCATGTTATTCATTGCAGAAATGTTACGTTTGGATTAGTCAAATGCTATTAAAATTTTGAAATATAATAAATAATATTGTATCAATAATAGTTTGAACCTTGTAAAAGTATATTTAATTATGTAACATTTTAAAATAATTTGCCTAAATATTAGCAGCGGCAACGAACAGAAGTAGTCACGTATCAATTTTAATCAAGCAATTATTTTTTTTGAATCAAGAATAATGTAGAATTAAGAGCCTCATGAAGGTCTCGAAAGCTACCGTAAAATCATGGGTTTCGGGTATTATTCCCGTTCTAAACAAAATGTTTAATTCAATTTGTAATTTATTCAGTCATTTGAAGGATTTAACAGTGGCTGGTAGATTGGCCACTGTCTTTTCCATGGGAAAAGTTAAAAGCTTATACTGACTATTTCTGACACACTAATTGCGCAAGCTCGTCCAGATTGATACCACTGGCACACAAAAGGCGCGCGTAATTATACTGTGTTTCGCTGAGTGAGCGACAGCGTGAAAAGTCTGCGTCATAAACAAAGCGCAGATGTCCAGTCATTTCTTTTTTTATGAAAACGAAGGCAAATGAGCAGGATTTTTACTCTGCCCATAGACGCCCTCAGCACTTGCAGGGCTGCAGGTGCGTTGCCGGCCTTTTAGGGATAAGTCGTATTTGTTTGGAAATACCTCTGCTGGCTGATTCTGCAGAGGCTTACCATTCAAGACACCAGCACTGTTGATAGCAGACTAAACAATAAAAAAAGTTAAACTCTACAGTCATTGTCCTATTAGATAAGGCGATTCCGATAGTAAACAATTAATTTAAGAATATAAAATTATTTCTTACGACGTTAATCATAAAAAAAACATTAAATAATAATTAATTTGTTATAAATCTCTTCATTGTCAATATATTGTTTATCTTAGTATGGTACACACAATAGTGTGATTTCAAAAGAAAAATATTGCGATATAATATCATTATCATATATATATCTATTATTAGATATAATACTATTTTTTAAATACAATAGCTTTAATATTGGAATACATAACACAATTTAATACAGTTTAGAATTACCACTTATTTATACAAGTAAAACAAAGTTTTCTTGTAAGTTGCAAGCGTTATCTCTAAGACCCTTGGTTACAGCCTCCCAAACAAAGAAGCGCAGAACCCGTCAGAGTCTATAAAAGTGTGGTAGGAAGGCGCGCGCGCGCATTCACTCGTTCGCGCGTTGCCCGTTCGTTCCGCTATTGCAAGGCGCGTGAATTACGCGTATGAGAGTTTTTAATTCTACACGTGATTGACGGTACGTAAACATTGTGCTGTGAATATTTTATAACTTATGCAGATTTATTGTTTTTGTCGGTTCGTTTAATAACTTGAATGAATATATGCTGGTTCGATTTCTTATTATCTTTTACGATATATATTTTTAATCATTGAATAATTTGAATAGTGGAAATTCTACATATAAGTAAATTATTAAGTAAAATAATAATAAATGTGGTGGTAATAATTATTTAATATATCACATAGTTTGGAATTTATATAACGCCAATATATATACCCTATATTTTGCTACTTTATATTTGTATACTTAATTTCGTTATCACAATGATGATATGATTTTTAAAAAATCATGGCAGCAATCCATTTATCTTTGTAATTGATTAAAATTAGTTTCAATTGCGCAAGAGCATTTAAGAATGTTGATATATATCACAATAGGTAAAGGTAATGTACGTTGTTTATTTGGCACAATATAATTCAATCACTTGACTCGTGTAAGTTGAGTGAACACAATGTTTCATTGTGACATCATTTTCAGTCGAGTCAAATGCGTTTCAATAAAACGCATTCAAAGGATATTTCACACATCCAATTTTTTTTATATTAATTATATACAAATAAAAAAATCTATATTTATGGTTCATAAACCATAGATGAGATTGTGGCAATACTGTATTAGCGATTTATGGGATCGCCTGAGAAGATTACTGACTGAAAAAAATTATATATAAATAAAATTGTTGTTTCTTTTTATATAACTTGTTAGGCATTTTAACGCAATGCAATCTAATTATAACTAATAATTAAAAAAAGATGAGTATTAAAAAGTATTTAGGAATCTTGTTAAAACGACTACTCGAAAGATGGGCAACATAAATTGCGGTGAGGTTCATAAATATTTTTTGTAGCAATATAAGACATCATCAGTATTTTAATTTCAGAGTTATCTTCTAAAATGACATCAAATGAGTTTAAACTGGAAAGAAATGTGGAATTATCGGATGAAGCTAAAGCCATCGCTGAAACTGAGTTGAGAGAGACTCCAGAAAGAGTAAAAGAAGCTCTTGAAAGACTGAAGGAGTTGCTGAAAGAGAACAAAGACTTATATTTCGGTGAAGATGATGAGATCCTCACAATTTTCTTGCGTCCTTGCAAATGGTATCCTGAGAGCGCGATAGCACTTGTAAGCTACATTAATTACTTATTAGTATTATAATTTCTTTACAAAGTATAATCCCACGATCACTTCTTTTTTATATAGTATAGCGGATAACGGAACAGGTGCCTCTCCTACATGATAAGAGAGCACCGCTGCCCATGGACAACCGCGCTACAGTCCGCGCATTGGTTATGTTGCCGGCTTTTTACGCCACTTAAGCGGGCTATTTTTAAGGGCCTCCGTTATTCTCACTCACTCGGTGAAAAATAGTACAAGTACCGTTTTACGTCGAGTATTCTGTGAGCCCGTGGTATCACATCGGACAAGCTGGCCCAATCAGTTTGTCAGCATATGCTTCAGCATGGCTCTCCCACGAGAAAAACTACACAAAGTATAATCAAATTTAAACTATTACCGAAACTCATCAGATTTTGTATAACGGTTCAGTTGTATAGGGAAAAATATACATATATATTTGGTATTTATAATTTTATGGAATTAGTAGGTGTACGTAGAGCTAGATCAAAATAAATATTAAAATGACTTTTTGATCTATAAATATACTTTAAATAATTTAGTTTCGCACGATTTAACAATAAATTATTCATTAGCAACAACTACGTATTTATAGAAACATTAAATGAAATTCTATTCGATGAGAGGACGAAACAAGGTCGCAAGATGTAGAATCTTGTTTTTGAATTAAAATGCTTGAACGTTGTCACGAGATAATTCTTTATATCGTAACTAGATCAAATAAATCGGCTATCAGTTATAGAAACAATCCATAGGCAACATTAATAGAAATCTTACTACGTAAAACAGTCATGAAAGTGTATATCCTGTATCCTGTAAACGCATGACAGAATATACATGTATATTTGTATTATGGATATTGAATATTATTTTGATTTAATTAAGTGGTTCATTAAGACAAATAAATTAAAAAGCAAAATAAATACGCATAATTATAATTGAGGTCTCTTTATTAGAAAGCTTAGTTACTTTCATGAATATTATAGGGTATGAGAGAAACCAAACCGGATATATTTTCTTATGTCCGGTGACTTGCATATCATTCATCGATGCATTTTATGTAATAAGAAATCTAAACAAAAATATTGCATATTTGAGCGATATATTTATTATATCGTTTCTCAATTGACACTAAAAATAATAACTTATACCCTCCGATTTAACCCCAAAAAGAATAAGTTGTGATCAGTTAGTACTAGTATCACATAACACCGAAATATTCTTACATAATTATCTTATTTGGTGAGGAAAGATTCTGACACGGCTCTGGGGCAATGTCAAAGGGCATCGTAGGTACCTATGTATGTACATAATACGTATTTTATCAGCGCCATACACAATGTAACCTATGGACTCAGGCACTAACTTCCTCTATTAGATATTCTATCTTTGCGATTAAAACGGTTTATTTAGTTTTCATAACGATAAATATATTTTGTTGCTATCGGCTGCTAATTAGTTTAAATAAAAAGCGAGTAACTAATTTGATATGTTCATATGCGACATAGAAATAGTTCCCTTAATAATGAAACATAATTATGTTTTTTCTTGAAATATGTTTGTCGACCAGTAAATATAATTTTCTTCTCTACAAATAAAAATCGGTCAACTCATAGTTTTACATTAACAACTAAAATATAATAGCATATAAAATAATATAGCAAATGTTTTGTACGTAATTGTAATTTCATAAATATTTTTGTATTATCTTCATTAATAAAGACAAAATGACTCTAGAAATAATGTTAGGCATGTATTTATTCTCTATACTGATCAAAATTCTGCAAAAAGCTTAATTTTAAGTTATATCATCCTATTTTATAAGTTCGTCTGACAAAAGTATGAACGATCTAGGTCTTAAGGTTTTAGCACATATTTCGATTTAATGCCAGTCCGGTTTGACGGTTAATAACTCCCGAGTTACTTTTGATACGTCACCTTCAGTGTTATGCATCAATGACGCTTGAACGTTGAATACAGAGTTATGTAAACATATAACTGGGTCAAAGAGATAACATAACATTTTTAAATCTTAACTGAACGTCAATTTTTTTCGTAATCCATGCCGAAAAGATGCAAAAAATTTTATTGAGACAACATTATTCTATAAGTAGTTTTTATTCTATTCCTTGTCTATAGGTTTATTATATGTATATTGTATAGACAACAGTCTGTGTTAAAAATATGCATGTATTGATATCAATTCATGAAACAAGATTTTATTTTAAGGGATCCGCAAAAAAAGTTTCCAGCGAATTATTTATTAGAACATCGCATTAATTATAAAACATTAGAGAAAACTTGCTCAAGGCTCTGCAATTATGGAATATTTGCGAAGCGTTATTTTATTTCGTATTGAGTAAGTTTCATACGCAGCCTGAATATTTTCTATAATTTAAATAATTTCAGGGTTAGGTAACAAGTATTTAATAACAAGTATTGTACTTATATTAAAATTTATAGTAGTGAACGATTAGAAATTATGAATAATTTAAAAATAAACAAATAAAACATTAGATATATTATCTTTGTATCTTGACAAGAGAAAGATTAGTTACGCTAATATTGATTATTATCGGTGGTTTGCCTGATAATGACCGAGGTTTGTGATAACTGTAACTGGATCCGGAATTGATAGGACAAAGGAAATAATGCTTTTTGATAATTTACATGCAGAACATTCACTCATACCTTGTATAACAAAAATAGTTTATATGCATTTATAGTTTATACTATTAATTTAATCTTTTAGCTCTTGACAAAAAAGTGGGTTATATCGACTATATATCGTCTAAATAATAATTAAGAATTATCATAATTTTGTTTTGTAATCACTGAGATGTATTTGAAATAATAACAAATGAGTATTTATTATACCGAAATATATTGTCATACGTTAACCAAAATCGAAACCTTAGAATAAATTAAATGTAAAGAAAGTGGAATAGAACAGTTCGTGAAATTAACTTTAATGTCAAAGATTAATTCAGATAAATCTTACGAGGGAAAAGATTATTTGAGCTAATAAAAAACGCCATTTTTTCATAAAAAGGAGTCAAGGTTTGTTTTAACTTTTTAACCTTTACAATTAGCACCCATAAGTTTATTTGCTACGTACTAAAATATGATTACGACATAAATTGATTAGCGATTGTATTTTATACACGTCGTTGAAAAACACCCGTTGAATACGCACTAAATTTGACTACACAATTATTTCTGCCTGCATTGCCTCGTAGGCGATGTATCAATAGTTTTTGGGCATACTGTAACACTAATATTTTTTATAAAAAATATTTGATATGATTTTATAAAATCTCTCATGTTTTGACATGATTTGAATTTAATAAGTGTTGGAGTAGAATATACTTACATATAAATTATATAAAATATATAAGATATAGATAAGAAATAAAATAAATATAAGATATTCAAGAAATCCATTAAGTTTTGTATTGTTATTATTGTTAAGAAGTATACTCCTTTACTGGACAAGTAGTACTGCGGTAATCCAGTGGTATTTCTAAAATTAAGCAAATGTCTATTCCAGGATTCTATTTATTATAGAAAAACTATATTTATAAAGTAGTATTGTTAAGTAAACGTTACTTAAACTTCAATTATAAATTGTACCTTTATCATAGATTACCAACAAGCGGGAAGGTTTTGCTTATCTTAAAAGTAGTTTGGCGTTCTAGTTTTAAGCGATTTGTAATTATATTTAATAGCAGAGGTTGTGTAAGTCAGAAGAGTACGTGCTGACTTCTTGCAATCAGACAGACGGTAACCGTTTGAGCAATAGCTAACACAATTAAGCCACAGTCTTTTTCATACAATATTATGTCGTTGTCCATCGTTTTACGATGTTTTTTTATTTGAAATAGCCCGAAACTTATTGTTAATGTGGGTCTTCCTTAGTTGATGAAATCCGTATTAGTGTCTCTAAATTTGTTAGTCTCATAGTTTAACGTATATATTAAACACACGTGGAATATTTTCACTGTTTTTTCTTATAATGAAAATGGAATTATTATTAAATAACGTATGATATTTTATTATAATTCAACCAAATTTTTCTTCATTATATGCATATGTACCTATTCTATTTTTAAGGTATAGCGGAGAACGGAACAGGTGTCTCTCCTTAATGGTACAAGAACATCACCGCCCATGAATAATCGCGCCACAGTCCAGTCCACGCATTGGTTGTGTTGCCGAACCTTTGCGTCACTTAAGGGGCATTTTTAATGGCCTCCTATATCCTCACTCACTCAGCGAAACACAGTATAAGCACCGTTCGAAGTATAACTAACTAGGTATTTTACGCTGAGTATTCTGAGAACCCGTGGTATCAGGCGAGCCAGCGCAATTAGTGCGCCCACATATAGGTACTTCAGTATGGCTCTCCCACGGGTGAAAATTATTCAGTAAAAATTATCTCGCTTCTAATGCAGTCACTGAATGTTGCCTGTCACATAACGAAATTTCTTCTTCTCCAGGGCCAGTTTAATCGTTAACTTATTGCCACATATTGCGCCTCCTGTCTAATATAACATAATAGCATTACGAATCATTAACGTTGTAAACAAATACGTATTTTTAGTATATTAAAATTGAAACTCAGTACCGTATTGAAACAATTGAGATAAACGAAATACCTACTTTGTTGTAAAACGCATAACAGAACATAATATTATTTTGATAACATGCTCAGGAAGCATTGCATGTATATGAATATATATTTTAAATGCTTCATAAATTAGTAATATTTGCGTTATAGTGTGCCTATTAACAAATAAAAACTTACCGCCTTATTCCAAAACGCCGTATAAAGATAGGTCAGGTTACTACAAGAGAAAACCCACTAAATCAGATGCACGCAAGTTTAATATGTCGTAATATTTTCATATATAACAAAAACTTGGCAGTAGATATGTCTAGATGTAAGTTATCAACTTACTTGATTGCAAATATTATTATGAGACTAACAAGGAAATGAGGGGCATAATGTTTTGCAGATGAATGTAAACCAAAGATTATTATGATAACAAGATTGAATTGCAAGTGTACAATAACATTCGTCGTGATTTCTCATCATATTATAATTTATAATGTTTCATAGTAAGTAATGCTCGCGTAATAGCTTTTACAATAGATACAGCGATTTTATTTTTTACTGATTCGACGTAATAATAAAAGTTGTAAAAACTTACTATTAGATATAAATTTAAAAACCATTAGCTGTGATAGACAGATCAATAGCTTTAGGTCACATCACTATCGACTTAAAACAGCAGCCAGCGGATTTAACAAGATATAATTTTGATAATGATCTATTTGCTTTGATAAATAACAAAAAATACTCTAGAGGTCATATAATTATATTGCTTTTGGCTTATTAGATTTCAGTAAACGTAGATGTTAAGTATTGGTCATGGGAGGTTATTTGCCTTAATCACCACGCTTGGCAGGCGGGTTGGTGATCGCAGAACATCTGCTGTACTCGAAAGGGCGCTG
>DWCF01007293.1:0-10909 GCA_018230265.1 Delias oraia | reverse complement strand
TGATTTCAATGATTTTTCTAACACAAAAAGCTGTTGACTATAAATTAAAAGTTATAGTTGACAATTGTCAATGCAGTCTGTCCTTTAGTCACCTCTTACGACATCCCATTAGGAAGACATACATCGTCTACAAAAATATATACTGATGATGATGCAACGACACAATCAATGTAACTACTGTACCTGGTTTCTTTTTTGACAAGGGCTATTTGCAGATACCAATTGAAACACAGTGTAGGTATTAAACATAATATATTTTAATTAAATATACATATAATAACATAGACATTGGTTACATACGAAAACAACGACAAAGGATAAAATGTAAATAACGTTACAGCAATGACAATATTACAATAGTTGCATTATTTCGAGAATGATATTCTCAAGGAAAGAGTAATAAAGTAATAAATAACTCAGCAGTAAAAATAGAACTTTGTATTACATTTACAGCATTCTAAGTTGTACTTCAATGTAATGAATAGTTTGCTCAAATGTCTTATCAATAAGAGATAACACTGACCACATTGATAGCAAATGGGACGTTTGTTTAATTTAATTACATTACAAATATCTTTATAGGCAGTTTAGTTATTTGAATCTCACGACTATGAAAATATATCTCAAACGTGTTGCTGTCTAGTGATGAGGTTTAGCTAAATCAATTTTTATATATGTAAATTAACAACAATTGCATAAATTCTTCTGACCATCAATATTAAAGTTGATGAGATTTTTTGACACAATTTAATATATAAACACGTTTAAAAACTCTGTATTATTACGATCTAAATGTTAACTCAGCGAGGCTGCTATGAATTACATTTCCTTAGTGCATAACAGAACTCACGGAGTTCAGAAATAAGTATTGAGCCTCAATCGCTGCTTTCTGACGAAAGCCTGCTCGAGGAAACATTTTGTGAATCACCATTGAACACGAAATATTATTCCACATATACGATAAATATATGATCTTAAAACCCGGGGAATTTACGTGATAAAATTAATAATAAATACGTCATGCGTTAAATATACATAATTTTCCTTGAACTCTATATTTATACATAAATACACAAAATAAAACAGTACAAAAACAGAATAGATATTTAATAAACAGTCCTTATATGTAATGTATATAAATATTAGATACAGGAAGACTACTATACGGAACAAATTGGTCACATCTATTCAAACATTATTCTCTTACAATCGTTAATATGTTTAAAGTAAATTTGCGAGATTTTTATAATTAACTCCTCATTGGGAATCAATATTCTCATTTAAAACACTTGACTATTATATTGAGGTTTGTACAGACAAATACCAATTAAGTGCATGATACTTGTATATAGATAACATCGTTTGGTTTCAAGAGTATCCTTATCGTTATGGCAATGAACTGATATTGGGCAATAAAATAATTTGAACCTATCGAACGGATTTTATACAATGAATAAATACATACGTTCAAATTATTTTAATGTTTTCAACGGCTGTATTTTATCAGAGAAATGTGTTATTTTCTAACTTAATTATTAGTCCTATGAGATTGGGAAAATGTATTGTCAAAAACTCCACGTTTTCCAAGTCTCAAATCAACGAAGATTTTTGTGTAATTCATAAACTCAATGACATGGTGTGTATTCAATATTTGAATGATATCATAATATAATGTTAAAGTAAATAACAATTATATGCTAAAACAATACATAATTCTCAATTTTGATATTTTTAGATACAGGTATTTGAAACTAAACTAGACAAATGAGCGACGATCATAGTTACGCATCGCTTATGAGTAAGGCGATATTGATTACTCCAAGTTATAGAATCTAATGTTAGCATGGTTTAAATTATACAAGACTAGCTTTGAGACTTTATATGCCATCTTGTGACGTAGAAAATTTCAATCGCCACACGTCCCAATGATAAATTAAAGCTACAGTTTATGAATTGCACACAATACTATGTTGTTGTTTATCTGTTTGTTTGTATGTTAATTACGCACACGTTGTTATACACGCAGCCATCATTTGGTGCATCTCCTCGAACCTCTCCAACTCACTTTCGTTCTGTAAATATAAATAAATAAAAATGTAAATACACTTGCTGAATATTGACTTCCTATTTAAAAGACACCACTCAAATATATCAAGACACAAGAAACAATTTCCAGTAACATTTATTTTCGATATAATAAATAATTTATACAGTTAAGGTTATCAGGCTTTGTTCATCAAACGTATTTTTGTTGAAGCATTTTCAATAATTATACAAAGCTATTACAAATATACAGCACGGCAAGCGGCAACACACCCGCGGCACTGCAAGCGCAGAGGGTGTTCATGGGCGGAGACCGCTTGCGCTAAGTGAGGTTCTTGCTCGTTTGCCACCGATTGTATATAAAAAAACAGTGTGCACCTATCCCTAAAAGGCCGGCAATGCACCCGCGGCCCTACAGAGGCTGAGGGTGTCCATGGGCGGAGGATACCAGAGGTGATTGCTCATTTCTCATTATTTTCATAAAAAAAGATAATATTCACCTCGGAATCGGTTTCGTCATCATCATTATCGGAATAATCATCAGTAAAAAGATGATCAACGCTGGTGTTGCGTGCGAAGCGTCGGGCAGTCCGTCCGGCATAGTCTCTGGCGCTTTGGTCGGCCACTGTTTCGTTTAATAAGTACCGTAAAAGCGCTTCGTCCCGCCTCTGAGCCGCAATGTGGAGTGGAGTGCGTCCAGCCAAACACTCCTATCAAATAATAATATGTTATTAATACTGTGCCATTTAATAAATAATATCTTCCCGTGGGAGGACAACGCTCAAGATAATGCTGCCGTACTAATTAACACACGGCTCACAGTAGACCAGTGTGAAAAAGTTTCGCTGAGTGAGTATACTGGAAACCCACAAAGTAATTTGTCGCTAAAGCGGTATAATGAAATGGCAACCCAACCAAAGTGAGGATTGCGATGGTCCCATATAGCAAAATAATTATAATGTTCTATTTTTTTAGTCAAATCTGTAACTACACAAACTTTCTATTACGCACTTAGATTAAGCAGAGTGCTTTGACATTTTATCAAAAATCATTGATAATCAGAGCAGGACGTTTTAGGCAGACAAGTATCAAACTCAGATGAATATTATTCAATTGTTTATGTTTATCTATGATTTTTCATTTCATTTTACATACATGTATCAGTTTAGCTATTCTTCTATAAAAATAAGAGCTTTATTAAAATAATTCTAATTAATTACATACCATTTACGAGGCAATAATTTAAGGGATATTTAATTAATATTTTTAATGTGATTTATCATCTTTTATCTCATCTGATAACTCGTCTAGTCTTTTAAAATAAACCGCGGTAAGCACTGTTATGTATTTCTCAGACAGAAAATGATTGACAACGGGTTTCCCCAAGAGACTAAAATACACATAACGTCATATATTTTATATTACCTAATATAATTGAAACGAAATTTATATTGATATATTAAACAAAAGATAACATACATATGAAAGCCGAGTTACTAAGGCAATAGTGATAACTCACAGAAAATTATGTATAGATACGAATAAAATAATTATTTCCATTAATTACAATTTTCTCAAGCGGACCAACATGACTGTATATGATATATGTAAAAAAATCTGAGGCTTAACTTTTTTATTGTATAGCGGAAAACAGAGCAGATGGCTCTCCTATATGGTAAAAGAACAACGCCTCCCATGGACAACCGCGTTACAGTTCGCGCTTTGGTTGTGTAAGCCTTTAACGCTGCATGAGCGGCATAATTTCAAGAGCCTCCGATATCCTCACTCAGCGAAACACATTACAAATACAGTTTCACGAGTGTTCTGTGAGTCCGTAGGATCACTTTGGGTTAGCCGGTCCGATGAGTGCGTCAGCATGGCTTTCCCACGGCTCATGTCGACATGGCAAAGCTGTATTCAACATTTCAATTATGGAATTCCGGTTGAAGGTGTATATTTTTAGTATTTGAAGTATATGTTACCTTAGAATTGATATTAGCCCTGTGTGAGACTAGAACCTTCATCTCGTCTACGTATCCTCTAGTAGCTGCCAGATGAACACATGACTGGCCTGGAAATAAATGAATCACATGTTACACGACTATTTAATATTCCTTTCCCTTAAAGAATAGGTACTATAACGTTATAATACTTTTATAAAATTATAAAAATAATACACTTTTTTATAAAATAAATAACATTATTTATATAATAATTATAATAACGTTAATTATTATTTATTTTATTAATATAAAATAAATCGTAATCCAAAATCCGAATACTTAATAGCCAGCATCGTTTATTGAGATATTAAATATTAAAAAATATGTTAACTCAAACGTATAAAACTAAAGTAATAATAGTAGAAACTTAAGGCTTCTGTTATCAGTATAATATGAGACGATTATGATTATCACGTGTGGGAGAGTCATGCTGAAGCATATGCTGACGCACTAATTGGGCCGGCTCGTCCGAAGTGATATCAAGGTTTCACAGAATGCTCAGCGTGAAATGGTACTTGTGCTGCGTTTCGGTGAGTGAGGATATACGAGGCCCTTGAAATTATGCTGCTTAAGCGGCATTAAAAGCCGTCAACACAGCCAAAAGAGCTGATTGTGACGCAGTTGTCCATGGGCGGCTGCTCTTACCATATATAGGAGAACCCATCTGCTGCGTTGTCCGCTATACCTTAAAAATATCTTATAATTTTTTCACCCTTAATGTCAGTAAGTAGCAATCTAAATATGTGTAAAAATATGGTTTCCTAATTTAAAATTTACATAATCAAGAATATTTAAACATTATGTAGTATATAAAATTAGTGACTTTAAAAATCTTACGTAACATATATATAACAGATGCGATTATAAAATTATTTAGCACTGTTTAATTTATATACCTATTATATTAATTTAATTGACGTTGCGAAAAATTCAATGTTAGGCTTAGCATATGATATACGTCACATCTACGTACAGGTTGTAAATTTGAGGGATTTTTAAAAATAATCTTAGTTCAAAACTGACGCTGGCCTGTTTCCAGTTCTATATTCGACCAGCATTCTAAAACCAAAATAAATGAACTTTTAATATAACATAGACCAACGATATAATATTGTAATAATTAGAAACTTTTGCCGAATGAATGCATGCGTTCTCCAATACTTTTCGTAGGACATGTTTTAAAAATAGGTAAAATAAAAGAAGACTTCCTCTCGCGAAATACTTAAGGACGGTCAAAATACGATGTCAAGTGTCGACTAAATCTTACAAATTTTACCTTGAATAAACTACGTCACTAGACCAGTTAGTTTTATTACGTGCATATTAAACATTCCTTCCTATTTTACATATTCTAGATTTGCTAATAGGCTTGGATACATTTGAAATTATATTGATTCATAAATTTCTTTCTATTATATCTAATAAACCTTGGGAATACTCTCAATAGACAAGTTTTAAAACATTAATGGTATGACTAATACACTATCAGACAGATCAGTCGACAAGTGCAGATTAGACGTTAAACTCAACTGATAAGTTAACTATGAAATGCCCTGAATTAAAAAATATTTAATATTCCATTTTAAAATGCCAATTTTTCCTAATACAGTATACAACAGAGTTTTAACCATACCCAGTTCGATGTAATGAAGCTAGATATTTTAAACTATAAACGCTGCCCTAAATACTGACATAGCTCTAGATTATAGGATGTTCTTGTCACGCAGTGATACTTCAGAAGTAGGCACTTTAATATAAGAATATTGATATTATCATTGGTTTTAATGGTCGTGTGGGCATTTTGTTGTTTTCAAATGTTTAGAAACATAACGATAAGAGATTCAGTTGTTAATTTGCTTGTACCGTGTAAAGTATTCATTCATCGACTACTTGATAGCATACGCGCAATCTATTCGACATGCGGTGGCATTTACAATTGTAAGGAGCTGCGTAGAAATAAATAGGCGCCAGCGGTCATGTGGCGGTGGTATGAGCGGGGAGAGGAACGCGCGGCGCGGGGAGCACTCGGGTTTTCCGAATAATGTGGCAATCGGCGCGCGCGCTGTTGCCCTCACCATATAAGGTCGATGTTATTTTCACCGTTTCCGCGTCACATAATATCATTCATTCATTACACAGACCTTCCAGAAGATACCATCTAACATATCAAATCAATCAACACATGTGCGTCATTTATATATGCATATTAAACATAGAAAAGTCACATTCTACAATACAATTTTAGAATGTATTAAAGAAGTAGCAATTTAATTTTGAATTCATACTAGCCAGTATAATACTATTTGAAAAGAGTCAATGTTTGCCCATACATGCTTATTTATATAATATACTAGCGGTATCGGCCGCGGTCGCTCAGCCTGGCTCAGCTCACCCATTTACTGCGAACGCGATTTTTTATTATATTTTGGACAATTTACATAATATAATAAATCATAGTCTGTGGTATTCTGATGTATAAGCTATATTATTGGAAAGTTTCATTAAAATCTGTTCAAGTTTTTACGTGAAAAAGTAACAAAAATCCATCCCGCAATCCATATTTACAAACTTATGTATTTTATATTAGTAGGATAGCCTAACTTGTTGAAAAATATGCTATGTATCAACTAACTAAAATTAACTGTGTAAGTAGTTAGTACGTTACATAATATACGTAACAACAGGTGATGGGTAATTCCTCGTTTACTTTTCAATATCATATATAATTTACATTTATCCTTACAGCGGAGTAAATCATCCAAAAAAAAAAATCATAAAACTATCAAAAAGCAAATTATTAAATGGAAACCGGATTCGAGTTGGTTTTCCTAAAAATCTGTGCGGTCATCGTTTTACTATTAGGCAGACCTTCGGCTAAGTAAAGGGTCAATGATTCAAGAAATTTCTTGTTTTGTGTTTATGCAATTACATAAATCAATAATAAATTAATCTGTTGCAGTAAGATATCGTATTCATGTTTATTGTACAGCGATGATCCGTATCAAATCCTTACAAAAGATAGTGTTGTAGTTTTAGTATATATATATATATATATCTGATGTAAACAAAAGGTACATTTTCGCCTGATTATCAGAACATCAGCGAAACGTTGGGATTTCCGAAGGCTTCAAGATACTTTCACGTCGGAAAAACCCAACGAATATCCGAGTCATTGTTGCACTTATTTCAAACATTAGATGGGTGATTTAAGACTGTACCTATAAGCCTGTGTTGCGGTTTTCCTTTAATAGTATTTTCGAGCCATCTGTATTTTCCGGTAACGGTTTCTCGGAGCCGGCTAACTTCAAACGAAGCCTTGCCAAGCTAGCTGGGTATTTTGAAGTTAGTCATATATTCACAGCTCATAGGCCGTAATTATAAGCGTTATGATTAGGTTGACGCAATAATTGATAATAACACACCTGAATGGTGACTGTTATGCAGCTACTCTATGGTTTTATGTAAAGATCAGATATATTTTTTAATATTCTATAGAGGACAACGTACAGGTGGATCTCCTATATGGTAAGAGATCACCGCAGCCCATGAACAACAGCGCCAGGGTCGTGCGCATTGGCTGTGTTGCCGGCTATTTACGCCGCTTAAGGGCCTCCGATATCCTCACTCACGCTGCGAAGCACAGTACAAGTATCTATTTACGCTGAGTGTTCTGTGAGCCCAATAATTCAGCATAATGCTTCATACGGATGCAAGTAGCATATGTTGTGAGTATGTAAAAAAGTTACTGTTTAACTATTATCGTATATTATTAGAGCGCGAAACGCTGCACTCGCGCAAGCTGACATACATAATCGAATACACGTGTCAATGATCGCTTGTTTATCATATAAATCGGAAAAACCGCAAGAGTGTATGATCACATAACGTTGTTTAATGCAGATACATAAAATGTGGGGTATTCCACGCAGCCGAACTGGCGGCAACAGACACAGAGCGGGTGTCTTGTAACGCTTTCTCCTCGGGCCGCTCACATCATTATGCGTTACGCGATCACATTGGGAATACCCATCGGCCGCCACTCGTCTAAAGACGTCGAGATTATGTATTTACTTTTGATACCTTTGACACTTCATGGGAAATCCAAAACGAATACGTTGAATACGGTTTTAAAACAATGTATATTAAGTATTCGCTTCATCATGTGTCAAAATGAGGACAAATTAATGATGGAAAAACCCATGTCAATAGTTGCTGAAAGATTCACGGCTAGAGCGGCGCGGCATTGTATAGATAATATCAGAAAAAACCTCTAAAGAAATTTATTGTGTACGTTTTACTGTTATTAGACAAAATAGATCACGTGTTGTTCTTGTGTTTTCAAAATATCAAAAAAATATTATTACATTAAAATTGAGTTATAAAGACAAGCAGACATCATACCTTAGACATATGAATTTCGCATATGTCTAAGGTACGATACATTTATAGACAATTATGATTAGGGTATTTTTGAATACATACATTTACACATAAATATATATACTTTTATAGGAAATTATGGTAATAAAATAAATACTCATAAAGTTGTATTTCCCGCGCGTGACTTGCCAAGGATTTGGATTCCATTGAGCGTACTCGAGACCTTGACGGTCACGTAAACAACGCTTGCATTAACTAGTTGGCTATCTATTCAATACATCCTAGTGACATCTTTTTTTATGACGTGCATCGCGTGGCTGAGTCCTTTAATATCTAAACAATGGCTTTGAAGGACGACGAGTTAATATCCGGCAGGTTAATATCCGTTATAATTCTAATACAAACGTCATTACCACTACCGGCTTTTTCTACATAGGCATAAAATATTAAAAATATCTTATAACACAAATCTATTAACATATGCTCTCAAATTAAATTAGAAATCTGTGTGTGTAACATGTGTTAATTTTTAAATTATACATAGTTTATTAAAAAAAAATGCACTTAAAAGTACCTTATAATTATTAGTCTATTCTGTACAGAAACATTTTACTTTTGATTTGATTCCTTATAAAATTATTCTGAATTCACGATTTAGGATTGTCACACTATGTTAGTTAATTCTTTTACATGGCAATAAATTAAAGAACTCACCACTATAATTTTTTTGATCTAGAACAGGCACAAACTCCCATGGACATTTTTTTACAGGTTCCAAAAGATGCTTCAAACTCTTTGTATATTTTCGTTGAACAGCAATATGAAGTGGGGTATCTCCATTAATATCTCTAATACTTATTGAAGCTCCTGAATCCACAAGCATTTTTGTAATATTTGATTGTCCAGCTAGTACAGCTAAATGCAATGCTGTATGCCCAAAACTATTAGCAATGTTAAGAAGTCTCCTCTCAGGGCAAACCTTAATAAGCATAGCCACTGACTTCTCACAACCATGTACTGTAGCAATGTGTAGTTGTCTGCAATGGAAGATCACATGTTAAGTACCATAAAGTAATACAAGATATGATTGAGATATATTTAAGATATAGTTGAGGAAAAGGTTTTAGACTTCCAATTGAAAATAGTGTATGTACCATTCTTTTTTGTACCATATATTCTACCTAACTCAATACAAATAAGAAACCATGATGGAAAAAATGGGTCATTCACCAAAGTCAAGTCAAATTTTTCCTGGTTTTTATAAATACTACAACTCATTTTTGAATAGCACACAATAGGAACATATACATTTATTTAAAACATATTTTTATAGTTGGTTCAACAGCTGATGTACATATCACTCAATATAATTTTCATTTTGATCAAAATAAATAATTAAAATTATATTAATATATTTATTATTGTCTTAAAGTTTTTAAGAACATACATTTTAATAAATATTTATTCAAATAAAAGAAACTTACGTGTCACCATCTTGATCCTGATCAAATAGTATATTGAACGGTGGAAGGTCATATTTAGGAGGCTGCACAGGAACACTACTTTTATCTTCAATCACTATAAGTGGCTGTACAGGAACATATGGGGAACTAGTTGATGATTCGGGTTTTAGTTCCATAGATATTACCCCAGTATCAAACTCTATAATATCTTCACTTAGCAAATCTATACTACTTTTAGTATCTTCTTTAGTCTTATGCTTTTCCTGTTTTTCTTTAGTTTCATCTCCATTAAAATCGTTTTGTTTTTCATTCCCTTCTTCATCTGTGTTATATTCTTCCGTCAAATTTTGTTCACTGAGAGGCCCCGAAAGGAAACCAGAATCTATGGTTTCGTCTTCGAAAATTTTTGTGTCATCAACTTTCTTGGCACTCATTTTAGATTTGAATAATTTGATACTTATTACTATCAACTTACACTCACCTTTTAAGAAAATATAAACATAACGCGATGTTAGCACTCAAGAAACAATGCTGTTACACATGTTTATTTATAATCTTAGATACAACGATTCTTTACAAACGGTCACACACACAAGGCGACGGACAAACGATTACTAAACCAAAAATAAAAAGAATGTTACTTGTGACCATTAAACTATACAAAATTACAAACGGTGTATTTTATGATCATTGCGAAACATTGACACTTGACAGAAGACAGATGAACCTGATAGAAAATTGTAATGGCAACATCATTATGATTTAGCAATGGTCATCGAATAACAAATTATTAATGTCTGAAAGTGCAAAGTTTCTGATATTCTTAAATATAATATAACGTTAACGTTAACTAAACATTGTTGATTTATGTAAAATAAAGGGATGATTTAATAGTTTACAATGACCAACACAGAATATGACATTGTTACAAAGTTATTATATCGTGTTATCATTTAATATAATAATATGTATGATGGTGATGACTTTGTATTACATACCTTGATTAAATTCAGTCTGTGT
>DWCF01007292.1:0-10911 GCA_018230265.1 Delias oraia | reverse complement strand
AGTTGCGCTCATGAAACTATAAACCTCTCTTATTGCCATACTTGACATTAATGGGCCCTCAGCGGTCCACTGATGTTTAGAACTGAAATTGAACTCGAAACTTTAAGAAATATAACATTAAACAATTTTGTTTCTATAGATAATATATTATCTATAATGTTATATTAGCTTTGTTGTTTCACTTACACTATCAAAAAAAACTTATCAAATGTGGTGTTTTAATTTTTTGCAGCATACGAAACGGAATCTCAAAAAACTAGCTTCAATTCATTTTTTCAGTTTTCATTGATGAAGTTTTGAAGATCTTGAAGTTTCCATTGATTTTTTAAATTACTCAAAAATGTTTACCATTACATATTAAATGATTTTAATATTAGATCTTAGCTATTTTAATGAATCAAAGATTTCGCTGACTGTAAAAACTTCAAGACTGTAATGTTAACTAATTGGTTTATTGTACTAAAATATTAATATCCAAATCTACTTAAAAATGTATGGGTTATTATGTTATAGTCACAAATAAAAGACATTCAGTTTCACAACAAGGCCTTGTCGACATTTGAAAAGGCTTTACATAATGTCCCCTTGATATTTCTGCGGACAAGGAACACGGCTGGTGTAGTTTAGTGTTGACGTGTTGAAAATTGAATAATAGCTGTAATATCTCTTTTAGCATAACATAACTATAACTCATTGTTGTAAAACCCTATAGGTATTGTCCTAAAATTTAATGTTAGTCATGCATTAATTCTTATCCTTTAACGCAGAGTAAATGCGGGAATCCATTGTATATCAATTCAAAGTAATAACTTATTTATTTTATAATCACAAAACATATAAACAATTAAAAAAGTATATATACTAGAATTACTTTTTTATATATAATTGGTATGGCAGACAATGGAGCAGGTGGGTCTTTTAAATGGTAAGAGCCGTTGAACAACCGCGCCACAGTCCACGCTTTTGTTGTGTTGTCGGCTTTTAACAGCATTTTTAAGGCCTTCCGATATACTCACTCACTCAACGAAACACACTAGAAACACTGTTTTAAATACAACTACCATTTTACTTTGAGTATTCTGTGAGCCCGTGGTAACACTTCGAGCGAGCCGGTCCAAATAGTGCGTCAGCAGCAGTTTATGCTTCAGCATGGTTTTCCCACGGGTGCAAAAATTATAATGTTTATTTACTGAATTACCATTATTATATTATTTAGAATTCCTAGATACCAACCAATGAGCTTATGGTTCACTTGACATGTTAGTGAGTATGCTTTAATAGAATTATTAAATATAAATCTTTAATAATTTCAATATAATATGTGAAAGAATAATAAAGCATTTAAAAAATTTAAACATTATTTTCCAATCAAAACGGTTCTGATTTATCGTTTGGATTATATTTACCACCGAGGCTTAGCATTTAGGTATCAGAAATGGCATAGACGTTTAAGTGACTATTGAAATTCACAGTTACTTGTTTTGTGTCACACTAAAACCGCAGCTTAAGTGAGAACGAAAATTGCATATAAATTTGGCGTTAAATCTCGCTAATCTAGTTTATAGGCGTGATATTTCCTGAGAAATACCATAAATGTATCAAAACTGTAAAATAGATTTATTTCTGTTCAATAACGAATCAAAATTGAAAACAAATCATATTTATATTTTCACAAAGACTTAAATCAGATTTTTAGATTGTTTTCCTTAAATAAATAAAATAAAGATAATTAAAATAATTTTCATATTACAAAAAGACTGATAGGGTTTGAAGATTCAAACTATTTGCACATAATTTTAAAAGATAGTAAGAAGGAAATGGTGTGGCTCTAAAATATTTATACTTTTTAATAAATGTGGCGAGACATACCGCACAAGTATCGCAAGCTCTACCGGTAACATGAGGTTTGCAGCGGCACTGACCCGTTCGTATGTCACACACATTGCTCTCTGAACCTGCCCTCGAACAATTGCAGCCTGGAATGAAGAAAATATTATTAATTACTCATATTTTACAACCATTTAAAACTCTATGTAAATTTATGCAAGTAGTAGTAAATTCCTTAGTCTATTTTCTATACTATGGCGGATAGCAGAGCAGGTGGATATCTTATATGGTAAGAGAACACCGCCGCCCATGGACGCCACAACCTACTTATTAGTTGTGTTGCTGGCTTTGTCTCCCCTTAAATGACATTTTTTTAGGAGCCTCCGATATCCTCACTCACTTAGCGGAACTCAGTAGAAGTACCGTATTAAGTACAACTACCATTTTATGCTGAATTTTCTGTACCCCGTGGTATTACTTCGGACGAGCCGGTCCAATTAATGAGACAGCATAGCTCTCCCACGGCTATAATTCCCATTTATTGCAATCTTATATAGTATACCACTAACTACGAATGTTTTGGTATATTTGGCCAGCTTCGATTTATTATTTAGTACATGTCTATTAATTTTTCGAAAATCTAATCATAAAAACCAATGAAAAAATATCTTTGCAATAAGAATCATCTGTTTAATATTAGGTTAAGTTTTGACATTGAATTTATGTAACAGACGCACACAATTCGCTATAAAATATCCTGTAACCTGAAACGGTAACTGAGCACCTGCATAATATGTGCCTGTAATGCCATTGTTTTGTTAGGGAACCCATTGTTGCGGCTAAAAACAAATCTGAATAATAACACGCATTGAATTACAGACCTGCATGTTATTATTATTGATACTGATTTATTTTTATAGAATACCGGACAACGAAGCAGGTCGGATAACCGCTCTACAGTTCGCGCTTTAGTTGTGTTGTCGTCTTTTTACGCCGCGTAAGCAGCATTCTTTAAGAGCCTCCGAAATGCTCGCTCACTCATCGAAACACAGTTGAGGCATCGTTTCAAGTACAACTCCTATTTCACGCTTAGTCTGTGAGCCCATGGTATCGTTTCAGACAAGCCAGCCCAATAAGTGCGTCCGAAAATGCTTTAGCATATTCTATATTCTTAAAAAAAATTCTGTCACATCCATTGTCTATAATTACAAACAACTCATTTTTATTTCAAATGTTAAATTCCAAATTATTTTATATTATACGCATTATTGTATTACGGTGTCTTAAAACGTACACCAGGCAACACAGTGACTCTAGATTTCGTTCAAAACTTTGTATAACAAACATAAACATTATCTCCTGTCACTTAAACTATGTACATTGCATTGAAATTACATTTACAGTCTAACAGCCTATTTCAATGAAATCGCTAATATCAGACTTCACCGATCCGATATGCGCAAATAAACGCGGAGTTAACTCTAAACGTTCAGATAACACTCTTGTAAGTCGCTTGTAAACCGTCGTTCTTGATAAAATTAATTAAATTCAACATTCCGAATGACTTAGGCAAATGTAGTTGGGCCTGGGATGTTATTGTTATCAATTCGTAATGAAGTGAACTTAAAATTCATATTCTACTATATTAAAAAGTGTTTTGGCTTGTTCATATAAATGTATATCCACCGAAAATGAAAACAGTATGATATTACTTTCATCTGTCCACATACTCTTCTAATCATTTCGCGATCCATCATATATTACATGTCAGACGCGTGACTTGTAATATATTTAACCGTTGTGACGGACGGACGGACGTCTGACCTGGATCCCGGAACAGATATAATGTTCTATGTTCACTTGTTATTGCATATAATTAAGATGTACGTGATTTTGTTCCATTGTATGGATAATTGATGCAATGAATCAAGGCGGTAAAGCACATTATGTAATTTCAACCTATCGCTATTCTTATAGGTCTCATATATTTAACGCCACATTAAAATTTCCGCAATTTTGTCGCTGTCCGTAATACCGTCGCACTTGTGAGAGAGCCATGTTGAAGCATATGCTGACGCACTAATTGGGCCAGCTCCTTCTAAATGATACCACGGGCTCACAGAATACTCAGCGCCAAACGGTACTTGTACTGTGTTACGTTGAGTGAGTGATGATATCAGAGGCCCTTAAAAGTGACGCTAAAGCGGCGTAAATAGCCGGCAACACAACCAATGCGCGGACTGCAGCGCGGTTACTCTTGGGCGGCGATGTTCTCTCACCATATAAGAGACCCACCTGCTCCGTTGTACGCTATAGAATCAAAAAAAAAATGATTAGGTTATTAAAAATTATACATTATTTTTGATAAAATAAAGTCGGGCGGGTGGAAAACATTTACTTCCAGAACTATTTTATTTATTATGTTTAACTTTTTAATTGGTCTTCACTATAGATAAGAATATAAAACCTCCGAAATAATTTCAAAATTCTGGACAGATACGATTCCCTTGAATTTGTGGAGTATTGTCGTGACCATCATGACATTTGGCTGGGACGCGGTCACGTATGAAAGGTGCTATGAACCGTGACAGCACCGTAATACATTGCCTATTTCAAATGAGAAACATTTTCCCTTATAGGGCTCAGCTTAAGTTTCCGATTGAGTCACGTAAGTCTGCTAACACTTAGTTTGTCACGAACTATGACTAATGTAGGCTAAAAGCGTACCTATTTGTCCATTTCCACGACTAAAACACCTTTCCTACATAGATTGTATTTTTATACCGGTTTATGTACATTGTTTGTTTAAGAATTTAGTTGTGCGCTGAAATATCGAATGAAAAAGAAAGGGAATGCCACAATTAAAGATGTCTACGATTGAAAACTGCACTTAACTTAAGAAAGTGCATAAAGCAACTTTTGAAAGATAGGTAAAAATTATTTAATTCAGAAGATAAATACAATTAAACGGTATGCTCTGAGAACGATGAGCGTATAAATAAAGCGAGTAAGTCGGTCTAAAAATAGTAAAATGTGGGATATAAATCATAGCGAGCTAAAGACAATGATCCCATTATATGTTATAAAATCAAACGGGACTGTTTAGTGTTTACTCGGACGGAGTGGTAATCATCGCATCTGCGGTTGGCTACTGTTTGATGTTAGGGTTTTGTTGTAACTAATTTAAATTAAAAGTCTTTTATGTACTTTTTCACCTTCGAGAGCTTTTATTAAAGATAAGAATAAGTATTATACAAATAGGATATATTTTTATTGAATATCTTCTAAGTAGAAGTTCCGTGAAATATCTTACGAATTCACAAATGCATAATTATAAACGACTTTATTTGTGAAAATCTTTTCAGAAATGTTAATATTAAGTTATAAAGCAATAAAATATTACAAATAATTTACATATAGGGGAAGAAAGATTCTACAGTGGCGACCGCGTCCCTCTTGGCAATTGAAAGACAATCTCATAAAGGTCGCGGGCAATCACTGGATACAGTTCGCTCGAGATCGCAATAGGTGGCCGTCTTTGGGGGAGGCCTATGTCCAACAGTGGACTTTATAGACGGATGATGAGGGAAGCTAATATTTTTGTTAACCTCTCTTAACACTCATCTACCAGGATGTCTTAAAATTGATATTTGGCAACCCTGTAGAGCTTTTACCTTTGATGTTACCACTGCCCGCCCTAGTTAACAGATTTAACATGCGTACCATTTTATATACTAAGCAGACAAGCAGCAAATCGGTATTACGTAATATTAGAGGGATTAAATAGATATTATAGAAAATGCAGCTGCATCAAATTTATACTCATATGAAATAATAATCTGTTACAAATATATTTGATACAGTCAATCACGCAATTTCAAAGCACTTAGGACTTACAGTTGGCAATAAAGTCACAAAAAGATGTTAAAATCACATCGTCAGAAATAAATTATTTAGCTATTGAGAATTAACTATTTTGCATGATTCTAAAGGATAAGAATATATTTGCATTGTTTGATTGAAATAAAAACTTATTTTCAAAAATTCTTCGTTATTATTTTAAGATTATAGGTTCATTATCTGATATTATATTTTTTTTACTCCATAGCGTACAACGGAGCAGGTGGGTCTCCTATTCGGTACGAGAACACCGCCGCTCATGAACTACCGCGCCATAGTCCGCGCATTGGTTGTGTTGCCGGCTTTTTACGTCGCTTAAGGGCCTCCGATATCCTCACTCACTCTGGGAAACACAGTACAAGTATCGTTTTACTCTGAGTATTCTGTGAGCCCATGGTATCACTTCGGACGAGCCGGCCTAATTTACGTCAGCGTATGCTTCAACATGGCTCTCCCACGGGTGAAAATATATGTACAAAGTTAAGTTTTAGATTAAAATGAAACAAAATATTTTTAAAAGGTCAATTAAACCATGAATTTGAGATAAATAAATTAATGTTTCAGTATTGATACAAGATTAAACTGTCGCAATAACTTTATAAGAAAATCGATTAATTTTTAAAAATCTACGTAATAAAACAAATATTCGTTAAATGCAATCTTATCAATGAACAGCTGGCACGGTAACATTAAAGTGTTTTAGAGTTTTATATTCGTTTTATTGGTTATTAAATTATTGATATACTTTTTGGTATATTTAGCTTTTTTCGTTACTTCTCATCTTGTGGGTTCACGGCTCGCTTTATCGTAAAATTGTTGCAACAGCCAACACTTAAGTTGTAAATTTATCTAACACACAAATTTAATTTGAAAGATGATATCGCTAAAGCGGCCATCAAGTAAGAGTTAATAAGTTTCAATTATTATTATTAATTATTTTATCATATTTAAAACTGATGTTTTTATCAAATAAATCAATTTTTTAAGTTATTATCCACCTAAATCAGGTGGATAGGTTTATCAATCGTAAAAATATTATTTATTTAAAGACTATATGTTTCGTCTTTTAAACAGTTTATTTATATAATATATCACAAGTATAGTAAATACATAATAAGTTACGGTAATTAATTTGAACAGATTAGTTCTGCTTTACGTTCTACGCTAAGATTCATTAGTCTGTCGCTCAAACGGTGAGGCGCGCAGAATTGTGACACGGTAATAGGACCAGTTTTCAAATGATACATATTATGTTTGTCCACTACCTGGTAGCTAACAGCATGCTTCATAAGTGATGAATTAGTTTGTTTACTCAGATAAGGAGACGGTGAATTGAATAGCTGACTATGAGTGGCGACTTTAATGCTATATTACTTTGACAAAACAATTCAACCTTATTTTCTTGTTTGCAAAGTTTAACAATTATATTTAAATTTTTTGGTGAAAAATATATTTTCTTTATGGTATAGCGCACAACAGATGGGTCTGGTATGTTATGAGAACACCGCCGCCATAGTCCGCGCATTGGTTGTGGTGGCGGTTTCTTACTTTCTTTTTTTTTTCGATATTCTCACTCAGCGAAACACAGTAGAAGCACAATTTCAAGTATAACAAGCATTTCTCACTAAGTATTCTGTGAGCCCGTGGTATCACTTCGGGCGAGTGGGCCCAATTAGTGCGTCCGCATATTCTTCAACGTAAAATATTAATTAAAATAAAGTAAAAATATTCGTTCGTGTAAAATATTCGTTTTTAATATGTATATAATTTTAAAAATATGTCTTACACGTTCTTGGATATAGAATAAAACCTTAGTATTGTTTACTGTTGTATAATCTATAAGTACTATAGTTTAGCTGATAGTTGACACTCAGTCCATTAGCAGCACGTTCGAGGTTCGCTCATTAATGACTACTTTAATAAGCGCGTCGCCATTACTAAGTCGTACGACCCGTGAAAATGGCAATCACCTCACAGAGGTGGTAATATAATTTGTATTTTTAGCACCACTGTATGCATACATGCCTTCAGGCAAAGCAATGATAGTAATTCTTTCATACGCCAATGTATACGCTACTACAATAACATCACAAAAAGCGTCTAAAATATTTCAGTAAATAATTTTAAGAAATTTTTTAAGGAATGCTGGCATAACAAAAGGTATTATAAATTAAGAGACTTTACTAATGACGCTAGGACCTTGAGAAAATAATTAAGGCGATCGCACTAGACACCCGAGACAGATTTTTAAGTTTGTTTTATATATTTTTAAAAAAGTTTGTTAGTATTTTCTATCCTACAAAGTTATTTTTGTTAAAACATTCTATTTTTTTTGAGATAGGCATATTAATTTACACTAAGATTTTTATAAATAAAATTTAAAATTTGTGTTGTATTGTAGTGATACTATATTATAATCCACACGTGGGAGACCCACATTGAAGCATATGCGGACGCACTAAATGGGCCGGCTCGTCCGAAGTGATACCACGAGCTCACAGAATGCTCGACGTGAAACGGTACTTGTAATGTGTTTCGCTGACTGAGTGAGGTTATCGCAGGCCCTTAAAATGCCGCTTAAGTGGTGTATAAAGCCGGCAACACAACCAATGCGCGGACTGTGGCGCGATTGTCTATAGGCGGGGGTGTTCTCTTACCATATAGGAGACTCACCTGCTCCGTTGTTCACTATACTATAAAAGAAATAATTCAACAAAAATATTAAGACATTGATAAACCTGGAGCACTAACAGTAGACATGTTTCTACTGCAAGCAATATATCTTCTGTCTTCTGATATTAATAAGGTATGAGTTCTCCTTGTTTGGAATACGTCCAAATCGTTCGTACCAACATGTCAGCGTTGACAAAAGAAAGTTATCTATTTGCAATGTATTCCAAGAAATTGTATTGCAAGTTTTCATCGCACTGGACGCGGAAGAGTATAAATATAAGTAAATAGCAAATATTATGCCCGTCAGTTAATTTGGTGCGAACTTTTTTGTATGATATAGCGGACAACGGAGCAGGTGAGGTGTTCTATATGGTAAGAGTACGCCCATGGACAACTGCGCCACAATCCGCGCATTGGTTGTGTTGCACTTTCAAAGGTCTCCAATATCCTCACTCACTCTGCGACACACAGTACAAGTACCGTTTCACGCCGAGTATTCTGTGAGCCCATGGTATCACTTAAGACGATCCGGTCCAATTAATGTGTCAGTATACACTTCAGTATGGCTCTCACGCGGGTGTAAGTACAAGGGCTGGTGAAAGTTTTATTAAGACACCGAAATACAATTATGTTTATAATATATAACTCTCCCATGGATGCGACATTATTAAAACACTCGCCCGACCACTGTCAAGCTCTTCCAGAGATCGAATAAATTATAGATTATATTATAATTGTCCGGACTGGGATTCGAACCCAATACCTCTCGCTTCATGCTAAACTTTTAAAACCATTAAGCTACTTTCATTGACATACAAAACCTAGTTCCACTTATGAGCAGGCTCTATAATTTTTAGGAGACTAGGAAATTCTAAACCATTATGCCGAATAAATGAGCTTTTATTATTCCAAAGTTTTATTAAATATTATAAGAGTTATCATATCATAAGACAATCAGCTCAATATGATGTCCGAGTCAAAACAGCCACACAAATGTCAATCTTTTCATTTACACTTTCAATCAAAATGAATGTCAAGTATTCTAAATTGGCGTAATAATCTTGATTAGGTCCTGTTTCTAAAACATCTTATTACCACACGGTGGAAGGTTTGATTTAGGTTTATGTTAATCACAAATTAAGTAATCTATAAAGGTTTTAGTGCCGCCATAAACTATACTCCTAAGATTCATGGGTTAGATTACGTTGTGTTTTCATTAATTTTATAACGTTGCTGTTAGGCGATCGCTTGGGATTTACTGTCAAAATACAATTAGAAAGTTTTGCGCTATCAGAAAATGAAATAAGGTTGGCAAGCAAAGCTTTTTTATTTTGTGTTCAAAAATTTTCTACAATTTTTGACTGAAAGCCTTCCGAAATTGGTATCAAGGTGGTACTTTCAAAATTGATTTAATGTTTCTTCTGTCTTACTTATATGCTTATCAAAAAAGTTTTGATAAGTACCGTATTGATTTGAAAATGGTTTAGACCGCTATCCAAGGTTTTATGAAAATTATTTACAATGTTGTTCTTAAAACATCGCATATTGCAGCCCTATTTGTGTAATATAGTAATCTGATTAGGTGTTACATTGAACGAGGTTCAATTTGTATTGTTTTGTAATACTTGATGATAATGTGATTAGTCATCAATTGTATTTAAAAAGTTCTCACACAATCGTCGACTATTGTTACTTCTGCTTTAAACCTTTAAATACCTTCGAAAAAAGTATGTTATATTAGGATAGTGTGATTATAAAACAGCACAAATTTTCAAAATGATTGCCTAAAAGAGCTATCGCGATTGCTCATAGATTTTTTCTTTTTACGACATGGTTTGACTTTATATGACGACGGCTTGATATCGGGCCTCAGATGACTGAGTACGTCCCCATACGAGCCGTAACAGAGCGAGGCAGTAAGTTGCGATTATGTCGGTATTATACAAACATTTCTAATTCCGTCTCAGTTCGGTATTAAATTGTGTGCTATTCAGCGGCATTTATACGATCGGATAAAATCTGTTAAGATTACATGGCGATTTGTTTAACAAAATTATCTAAATAATCATTAGTGTCATCATCATCATCATTTCAGCCGAAGGACGTCCATTGCTGGACATAGGCCTCCCCTTCGGACCTCCATGGGGGTATTTGCCATAATCGCCACGCTTGGCAGTCAGGTTGGCGATAACAGTTAGATAACGCGGAGTACGCTGCTGTCCGCCCTCCGGTTTGTCTCTTAGTCGCCTCTTACGACACAGCAACGGAAAGCACAATAGCACATTTTAGTATGCTATCCTAAACATGTATTTCCGTCTTGCTTCGTTATAAGAACGCAGAAGTCATTGAGATTGATTTCTTATTCTCCGATTTTGCAAAGAATATTCACAACATTTTTTTACTCTTTAATATATAGTTTCTTTTATCATCATTCCAGCCGTAAGACGTCCACTGCTGGACATAGGCCTCCCCCTTGGACTTCCATAAATACCTGTCGGAGGCGACCTGCAT
>DWCF01007291.1:0-10915 GCA_018230265.1 Delias oraia | reverse complement strand
CATATATATATATTAGTTTATTTATAAATAATTTTATTATTAATAAGATTTATATGTATTTTATTATTGTAAAATATTAATAATCATCTAAATTATCAATGTATTCATCTATTTTTCTCTTAATTTTACTATTATCAACCCAATTAATAAAATCTTCCATTGGTCTACTAATAATAATACTTGGTTCAGTAATAACTTTATGACCAAGTCTTACATGTCCATGTTCTATAAACCTAGTAGCATCTACAAAATTCTCCATCATTTTATTCTTCTTCATTATCATAGGAAGTCTACGCTCACAGAAATCTGATACAGATATCTTAGTACAGTCTACTAATTTTTTATTATTAATTAGTCCTAAGTCATACAGTCTATTAACAAGTTTACTACTAAACAGTTTCTTAGTGTAGTCATTTTCTTTTAGTCTACTTAACATCTCTGTTAATTTTCTTATCTTACCTACTATTCTATTATATTTAGTGTATTCTTCTCTATCTTTTAGATTATATTTACCAATTACAAAATGTTCTCTGGAGGTGTTAGTGTTTTTCCATTCTAAAAAGTTTACTTTTTTTAGAAGTTTACTTTCGTGGAATTTTAATTGTCTCATAAGAGGGATAATAATGTAGAATTATGTAGAAAACTTTATAAATATCAAGATATTGAAAAAATAGTTAATAGATAGATATTTAATTATTATCATTAATTAAAAGTACAATTTTATTAAGACTCCATTGTCTCTTTTTATATTGTATAATAAAATATTAACTTGAATGCTTTAAAAAAGAACGACTTAATAAAATTAATAATGTTTAGTTATAAAATTAATAATGTAAAATTAATAATGTAAAATTAATATTGTAAAATTATTTTATCTTTTTATAAAATCATAATATATATACTACATTGTGTAATAAAAATTAACTAATTGTATTTATTCTATGTGTAATTATTAAATTGTATTATTCAATCTTTTAAGTATATTCCACTAAATAAATGATTCAATAGATCTTTGTATAAGTTGTAATATATAAGAACATTAAGAAATAGAGCAGTATAAAACATAGAGGGATAATATTAAACATTCTTATAATAAAAAAAAGGAGATTTAAAACCAATAATATTTATTATTAATAAAAAAACTTTGAGTGTTTTACAAATAGACACAATTAATTTAAATTTGAACTTAAAGCATTATTTTGTAAATTTAAAATTGCTAAATAATCAATTTATAGAATTAAATACAAAACAATCTTAACTTGTAAATGTCTAATGAACTTTTTTTGTAATAAATAAATTTTATTAAAAAACTAGAATTTATTATATTGAATATTTTTATATTACATAATACCCCTCATGATGTGTACCCGTCCTACAATATATTATATTTGTTAAATAATATAACTTACAGATTTTATTATATTTGTTAGATAATATAACTTACAGATTTTATTATATTTGTTAGATAATATAACTTACAGATTTTATTATACATAAACTTAGTGTTCATTCTTATTTGCTTTACTTAGTACATTTTCTATCTGTCTATCTTCAAATCCTAATTTCCATATTCTGTCTTCAATTTTACTTTTTTCTGAATTAATTGTATTTCTATACAGATCTTTAATAAATATTCCATTATTATTAATAATAACTGTAGAGTCTTTTTCAATACTATTTTCTTCTAAATATTTACACAACACTAAAAATGTATCATCTACAGATAGATCAGTAATTATATTCAGATGAATATAACCTATCTTATTATTTGTATTGATAAAAATGTAATTTTGTTTGTTTATAAACAAAGGAAAAGTAATATTTGTAGAAGTAGTAAAAATTATCATGAGGGTAAAAATAATCTCATTTATTAATATTAATATTCAAAATAAGATCATTAAGGTTTTGATCAATACTAGGATATTTAATATAGTCATAAGCTATATCATAGAAATCAGGTAAAAATGGAATATTCTCTACTTGATCTTTAGGAGGGGTAAATATTCTGCATAAATAATTTAAAATTTCTTCTCTTACTTCTTTCTTAGTCTTTACATCTTTACTACTGACAATTTCAGTCTCTACATCAGAAAAAATATTAAGTTTCAATTTATCCCCGTCTTTATAAAATGATAAAATATTATCTACTTCATTCTTAAGACTAGTGAGATATTCAGATTCAACATAATTATCAGATAAAAAGTTTAAAAAGGTAACAGTCACCTTAGAAAGTACTTGGAATTTCTTTTTTATACAATTCACTCTTGTTTTATCTTTTTTTAGTAGACTTTTTACTGCTTGTATTTTATTATTAACTTTATTAATAAACATAATAAGTTGATTGTTATATTTCTTATCTTCTATCTTGTATTTATTATTAATATAGTCATTCATCTTCTTCTCAGTACTAAATGTTATTTCTATATCATTCCAGTAATATTTGGACTTAATATTATTAATATTGAAATTTAAGTTAGAAAGTAAAGTGTCTAGTTCAGTAACAAAAGAATCATAGACTTCTAATTTAGATCTTAAAGATAAAATCTTTTCTATATCATTTGTCAATAAACAAGACATATAATCAGTGTAAAGAGTAGAAGGAGCCAGCTTTATATTTTTCTTTAAATATTTTTTAGATCTTAATAAATAGTATTTACAAGTACATAACTCCAATTTATAAATTAATTCAGTCTTGTTTTTTAACATAAGAGCTTTGTATTCCTTGGAAGGGAAATTGTATTTTAGTCTGTTCTTATTTATAATTTCAAAGATATCCATCAAGGGAGTAAAAAATAAAATTAAATTCAAAAACATTGGTTTAATAAATTAGAATGGTCCAAATATTATAATAAACAGTTAGAAGGAAAAACAAAAAAAAGTCTTATTTTTATGCTACAGAATGGTCATTATTCATTCTATTATTTTTTTAAATATTTCAATCTTAGAAAAAATCTAATAATTGACAATTTTTGTTGAGCAAAATCGTTCAATCCTAAAAGGCTTTGACGTTTCGAATAAATTTTATATTTTTTATAACCCATGAACATACAAAGTTCTTTTGAAGTAGCCAAAGAACTTTTTGATGAAATAAAACAAGACACTGCCATTAAAATCAATAAACAATATTTGGATGGTGAACCTAACAATATTGACAAATTTCTAGCAATTGAGACTTTTGAATCTATGGGATTAAGTACAGAAATTTTAACATCTTTGTATGACGCTGGGTATAAAAAGCCTAGTATTATACAACAGATAGTCATTCCTGCTATAAAAGACAAATCGGATGTTGCAGTACAAAGTCAAAGTGGAACTGGTAAAACATTAGCTTTTGTAGTAGGTATAATTTTACAAATTGAGGAAGGAAAAGGACCACAGGCTGTTATTCTTAGTCCTACTAGAGAATTAAATATGCAAATTTATACCGAAATATGTAAAATTACAGAAAATACAAAAATACAAACATTTTTGGCTTTAAGAGATAAACAGTCGGACAGATTAACTCAGGAAATAATATTAGGAAGTCCGGGTTCAGTATTAAATCTGTGTACAAGGAGACAACTTGACTATAGAAATATTAAAATTATAGTTTTAGATGAAACAGACATGTTATTAGAAAAAAGTACTATGGGATCTCAAACTTTTAGATTATTACAAGCATTCAAACATGCGCAAAAAGTTTTTATTTCCGCAACTTATAACGATAATACAAAAAATACAATTTTAGGTTATGCACCAAATTGTGTAGACTTTTATAAACCAAAAAATACAAAACCAGATGAAATTAAATTATTTCATTTAGATATTAATTTTAATGATAAAATAAAAGCACTAAAATCATTATTTGAACTTCTTACTGTAGGACAAGTAATAGTTTTTGTATCAAGAAAATCAACACTAAAAAAAATTGAACAAGTTTTGATAGATGACATGAATGCAGTCGGAATTCTACATGGTGACTTAATGGTAGAAGAAAGAGATAGTGTAGTCCAAAAATTTAAAGATTCTACTACTAAGATTTTAATATCTACAGATGTATTTTCTAGAGGAATGGATATACCACAAGTGAATCTTATTGTGAATTTTGATTTGCCATATTTCAATAATAAAATTAGTTCTGAGACTTATATTCATAGAATAGGTAGATCGGGTAGATTTGGTAAGTCGGGGTTTGTTATAGACATGATTTGTGGTTCAAAAGAGCTTGATGATTATTTAAATATTCAACAATTACTTGGAACTATTTCTAAAGGTTTTACGTTAGAAGATCTTGAAGGTGTCAATATTAGCGAATTAAGTAAATAAAATATACTTTTCTTTTTTTATTTTCTAATTTAAAATATGACTGACAGTTTATTTTTATTGTGTAGATTGTAATACCCATAATGTAACGGTTCAATTAACAACTATATATATACGGTGTATCTTTCTAAACTTCAAATCTCTTTTTATCAACAAAGTAAGCAGAAAACACATTTTTTGAAATGGTATTTTATTTTAGTGATATTCAAAAAAACTTAGTCTTTAAGTAATATATATAGAAGTCTATTTACATAAGCATAAATATACTCTTTTTAAATATTTTAAAAGATTGTTTTTGCATAATTTTAAAGATTTTATAAAAATTAATAAACATACAAAGGTAGATTTACATTTTTAAAAACCATGAATTAAACCCACAGATGTATATTATTTTCAAATAAAAAAGATAACGTTTGTGATGAAATAGCATTTTGATATAATAAAGGGTTTGATAGTATATATTCCAAAACATTGAATATTCTAAACTAAAAGCAAAATTTCATCGCCTGACACCAACTTTATAAATATTTCTATAGTAATATATAGTTGATGATTTTATAAGTTTTTTAGTGTTTTTATACGATGGAATTTAAATGAGTCTGTTGTTTATAAATTCGGTAATTAGATATAAAACCTTAATTTTTAGTTTAATGAGACAGCTTAAGATGTCTTAATAATCTTCAAACAATCAAAATTACACAATTTAAAAATTATATAAGATACATTTATATTTGAAGAATTTTTTTATACATAAGTAGTCCGTTGGTAGAAAATTTTTCGTATTACTACCGCGAATCGCGCAATAACTTACAATAAATTTGGTAGTTAGATATTTAGATTTAAACAACAAATTAACGTTTGCGTTTTAAAACAATAATAATGCTGCTTATCTATATCTTTGATCGATCATTGCAGTTGTATTTGTTTTATTTAAATGCGGCTAAACATTATTAGAAAATGTTTAAACTAAATCGATATTTCTAAAAAGTTTTAAGCACCTTGAAAACTATAATATTTAATTTTAAACCCTTCCTTCAGTTGTATTTATTTAAATTACAATAATTTGTATACTAAAATATGATTAAGAAAAGGAACCTAAACAAAAAATCTTAAGTTTTAAGTCTAATTATATCAGTTTTTCAAAATCGAGAACAAAAAAAACATCTTATTAAGTATTTATATCTACCAATAATGTTTTATTTTATGCAAAAGTTACATGTATAAGTAACTTTGAAAAGCTATATTATTTTTTTACAAATAACCAAAATTATACATTTTAATTAAATATACAATGTTTTAGTAAGCGAGTTGTACAAAGTAATAAATTTTTAATCTTAGAGAACATCTTCATGCTTTTATTATGGATGTATAAGTTTTTAGAAATAAGTTAAACGAATTTTAATATTATTTTTTTATATATAAAAGCCTATCATGTAAACTTAAATGATCAATTGCACAAGTAAACAATAGTCAAGATTATTCTTTTTAACATTTAGTAGTTGTTTTAATATGTCTGACATTCCAATTACTGAGATCGAATTTACTTTATTAAATCTTTTAAATTCAACTTATAAAAAAATTTCATATTTTTACGTTATAAACATTAAATATAATAATTTGAAATTTGCAAAACTACGATAACACAAACATATTGTAATAATGTTTGTTTTTACATATATAAACTTTGATGTATATAACCCTTCGAGTCAAAATTTGCTTTTATCTTGTTTATCACATAATTTTTAATAGTATTATAAATTTTTACCATATCTTGTTTATATTGCATAATCAATATAACTTTTTTTATAAATTTAAATGGCAAAAACAGTTTCATTGACAAAATTTTATGTGTAGTAGGCTTTATGTTTTAACTTGATTATTACATAGTTATACAATAAAGCAGATATGAAGTAAAAATTAAACAAATGAGAATAAATATAACAATTTTTTTTATATTTTGTTGCTATTGTAAAATAATAATAATAGACAAAAATTTATATGTTGTCACAATTTAAAGATATAGCAGTTTTGATATGAGTTTTATAACAAACAGTAAACTTTTATACAACAATTTTAATTCAATGTAAAATAATTTTATTGTCAATTGCCAATAGCACATATACAAGAGAAAATTGTTCTTGATCATGACACATCATTTACTCTACATCATCACTTGATTATAAATTTACTATATATTAAAGCCCCATGTTTATATTTTTTTTACCATTTATTTTTTTATCTATGATCAATATAGAAAAAAACATACAGTTAGTTTTAAACAACAAAACAGTACTCGGAGAATATTATAAAATTCCAATAAAACCACCCGGAGATGTCGTATTTATAAATATTGATCCAGGAGAGATAATTTGTGTAAAACACAATAAAAATACACTTTACAAACTTCCACGGAGTATAGATATTATTCAAAGATTTGTTAATTATGAAAAAATAGATGATGATTATGTTATAAGAAAATGCTTATTTAGGTTATTTAGTTATCGCTTGAATCTTAAATGTCCTATATATTTCTATATTAGTGTTTTTCCTTTACATTATGACAATGATAGTTTTAAATTTCAAAATGAACTTATTTTCAAAATACAGTTTTTTTTTGAAACTGCGATAATAATTCCTAATGTTTTTTTTAATTGTTTATTTATGGATGAAGAAAAGTTTTTTAATATACAAGTCTATACAAAAAATAGTAAGCTTCGTTTTGTCAATATTTTAAAAGATAAAAATTTTTATCTTTGTTATATTATTAATGAGTCAGAAATACATTGGAGAAGAACTATTTTTGCGTTTCTAACAAATGTCCATTTCATGAATATACATATTTATTATGAGGTTGAAATTCTTTTTGATGCTTTAAATTTTACTTTATATGGATTTTATTACGATAAAGAATTACATAATTTACTAGGAGATGTTGCATGGTTTGAGTGTCAAGAATATAAAACGAACAAAGAAGAATTTAGTTTTTATTCAGCTTTGGTCGAAAAAAGGGATGAACGATTTTTAAACAAATATATTATCGTTTCAAATTTAAAATCCAAAATAGAAGAAATGACTTTTTTATATTTTGAATTTAGTGTTGATGAGTTAAGATTTATCGAGATTCTTTTTTATACATTACCTGATAGAATTATTAACCAAATAATATTTTTTACCTTGGATAATTTAAATTACAAAGAGCTAGTTTTATTTTTTTTATTACTAAAAAAAGATAAATTAATTACGTACGACGTTTTCAAAAAAATGGTAGGTTTTATAAACAAGGATGAGGAGGACTATGAAGATTGCTTAAGATTTTTTGATAAATCAATGAGTAAGATAAATAAGTATATTAATACTCCTTATTATTTTATGTACAAAGTATTTATTTGTATGAAGTATGCTGAAATGTTTTTAGAAACGGACATGGAAGAAACAAATGATATCTGGTTGTTAAATTTTAATTCTGTTGTAAAACGACTGAAAATCGAAGAAGAACAAAAAAGCGTCGTATTGATTTTTAAATACGTGATACAGAATTTTAATTCTTTTGTAGGCGTAACTGGTAATTATAGGAATGTTGCATCTGAATATATGGCCAAAATGTTAAAAACAAACGTGAGAATATATAATTATAATTTTTCAGAATATGTTAAAATTTAACCTTTAAATTAAAAATCATAGATTTGAAGCGTTTTAAGTTTTTTATAAAATTTAATTTTTTTAAAAGGAAATAGGTTGTTAAATAATAATAAAACTATATTAATAATATTTTGTTATATTAATTATAAGGTTTATATTTTTAATGAGTTTGTAATAGGAGTCTTACTTAATTTTTGTATTTTAGATTTCATAGTTTGAATAAAGTCCGACTTTTCTGATTAAAGTTACTTTAAAAATATGTTTTTAATTTTTGAAAAAATATGTCTTTATTACGAAACAATTTATTCTATTCGCTTTTTACTAACTAGTATCGAAAATAATCTAAAACTTTTTTTTTAATTAAATTTTAACTCTACTTTTTAGATTTTTTAGTTTTATAACCTAAGTACACTGATTGTAATCAGAATATTGGATATATGATTAGAAATTGTTCCAATAGACTAAAGTTCTCATCAAACAACTAAAAGTAAAGTCTCAATTTTAAATTCATGCAATAAACTTTGATATTAAAATATTTTATTATCTTTATCTAAATTGGAAGATCCAAAAACTGTTGCCGAAATTGACGAAAATAAATTTTGGAAAAAAAGTATAACAGAGGACTAAAGTCGAAGGAGTTTGCGATGTAGGGGCCGTTTGTAGAAATGATAGAAGATTGATCATTAAGTTTATACTTAAAATATTAGAGAATCATTGACGCATTTTTGTTTAAACCATATTTAATTCGACTCATCAATGTTTAGTAATAGTTGGAAAAGATACTATGATCTTTTTAGTTCTTTGAACATAAAATGGTAAATCATTCAATTGATTTTGTTAACATGTTTTCACAAACTCAAACCAGTACAATAGAAGTCAATTGGTATGCTGTAAAGAAAACTTTAACTCCTAAATGTAAAAATTTGTCACTTATTATTCATTTTTAGATGTTTTTACTTTAAAGAATAAAAAATTAAATAATTTATCTTATTTGATAAATTTATTATTATTTTTAAAAATTTCATTATCTTTTGCTGTGTCTTTACATAAATTACAAGTAAAAATTGACGGTGAATTTCACGATTAAAAAATGATAAATAGTGGTAGAAAATAATAAATTTTGATTGTATCAGGATTGTTCGAAATTCTTTATCTAATCCAGATATTAAAATTTTTTTTTATATATGTAAATTACTAACATAAATATTTATTACCAAACCAACCAATATATTATTTTGCAACTGTAATATTCTTCTCATTTTCCGACTCCGGTACACTTTTACTCTTTGAAAAGAAAAACTTATGACAGCGGATAATAAAAGATTTGATAGTCGTAAATAAGTAAGAACCATTTTTTACTACATATTCTTTAGTCTTATCAAATGCATAATATGAAATCAGTTCTTTGTCAACCATATAATCCACTTCAACTTGTTTATTATACAATAATCTAATGTGAAATTCTTTCTCTATATCAATAAGAGATTTGATATTATACACAAAATTAATCATTATAGAAATATAATCTGTATGATCTATATTCAGATATCCATTTACAGTCTTAAGTTGTGGTAACTTACCGCTGCTATTAATTAATTTCTCATTTTGAAATTCATATTCTAAATTTTCAGGAAATTTAATCAAAAGATTAATTCCAAGATAAAATTTAGTACTAAAAACAGATAAACACATCGGAAAATTATTAATATTAGAATTTTCTGTATTGGAATCATCTCTTATTAATTCAAAAATTGAATCAGTAAAACTTAATCTTGTACTAATACCCTTAAAGGGTAATTTTTTAGTTTGAAAATTGACAATTTCTACATTAAATTTAAATTTTAATGCGTAAGCATTGGAAATCCCATAAACTAATTGTTCCATATTAACTAAGAAAGGATAAGCATCCTCAAATTTATTTACACCACTAAATGTATTTTCAATATTATTATCAGGTTTTATTTTTTCTGATATATATTTCATCTCGTCAGGTTTGATCTTATCTCCATCATTATGTACTGGAAAATAATAAGAACAATTAACATTTAACAGTGACGTCATAAAATAATGCGGAGCATTTTTAATATATTTATCTTCAAGATCACAAGCAAAAAGATCAATTCTATTCGCTTTTATCTCTAAAAATAATATAGAAGGTACAGATGAAAAAAATTTCGCAATTAGAAGTCCGAATTTATATCTGATTAAATCTCTTATACCATACGACTCCACTTTTAAGAACACATCTTTAATAGTCAGTTCAGATGAAAAATCAAACAAAGAATTAGACATATCAATGGAAATATTGGGCAACACTGATTCTTTATTTGCTTCTTTTTTATCTTTTGCCCATAAACTTACAAAAAAAGATCTAACTAGTTTAAGTAGTTGAATGTTTTGCAATGGCATTTCGTAATTTTTTATACTGTCAGGGACATCTATTGATGGAGTATATACAACTAATTTTCCAGAAGAATATTCATTAAACAAAGATCGAATATAATTGACTTTAACGATAAAAGAATATATATTATTCTCTTTGATTGTATACATTTGTATGGTAGCCAGTCTTTTGAATGAAACTTGTTGATAATATTCCATTGTGATCGGAATGATATTGATTTGCTTAAACTTACAAGTTTTAATAATATCATCTGTTAAACTAATTTTTAAGTTCATCGTTGTCATCATATCATCACTAAATCCTTCTGAATGAACATTGCATTCAACAGCACAAACAGCATTGCTTAAACTGCTAGTATCTCCATTTTTACTCAAAAGATCGTTTAGGCAAACACCAACAATATTACCAAGGGCATTAGTACTAATACCAAACGTAAATTTGTCTAAAAACAATGTTCTAAATTCTTGTATAGAAAATAAGCTTACTCCTATTTTACATTCATTAAGAGCATATTGTTCGCTTAAGCCTAAGCCTTAGTGACTAAATCGCTATCAGCGAGGCCACGCGGGC
>DWCF01007290.1:0-10915 GCA_018230265.1 Delias oraia | reverse complement strand
CTTGGCAGGCGGGTTGGTGATCGCAGAACATCTGCTGTACTCGAAAGGGCGCTGCTGCCCATCCTCCGGTGAAGTGTCCTTTAGTCGCCTCTTACGACATGCCATTAGGAAGACTGGGAGTGGTACTATTCTGGTCCGGTAACCACACGGCAAGTTCAAGATCGTAACAGGTGGGCGTCTTTGGAGGAGGCCTATGTCCAGCAGTGGACTTGAATAGGCTGATGATGAATACTAAGTTATCTATAGTATATAGTAGTCTTAGTTGTGCTAGTATATACGTTTTAATTATGCTTTTCTTTAAGAAAACTTTTATTTCATTTTTTTTAGAATTTCGCCTGAATGTATATTGAACCTTATGAACCTTAGTATATGTCAGAGCTGATTGCATACCCAAATTTTTATTTTTTAATTTAAACTTCTAGGTACTTTCAAAGTAAAATCTAAAGGCGGAGTTAGTCAATGGGATATAACAGCTGATTTCCAAACAAAACAACTAGCAAGCCGTCTCTTCGGATATTATACTATAAATGGTCCCACGCAAGGCATGAAACTTCAACTCGACTACCAGTTTTATAAGACCCCCAAGCAAACGATAAAGCTTGACGGAATGTATAGCGAGAGAGCAATGAGCTTTAGGCACGATCTGTACGGTGATTTGGCTATGGAGTTCACTGCATACCCCGCGTATAATTTCTATGCGGTGTTGAAGAATTTGGTAAGTCACATACTGAATCTACTTCTCATTGGACATCTCTTCTTTTCTCTCTATTTATTTTTTGCTTGTTAGTTAATTAGCGAACGTAATAATGCTTGAAATAATAGAAATACACTGTTCATTAAACAAAATATATCTTTTTGCCTTTAAGGAAAAATATCAGGAAAAAGGGACGCAAAATTGCATAAACAATGTAAACTTCATGTAACGCCCCTCAATGTAACAACAATTCAATTGATTTTGGTTGGTTTAGTTCGAAATCCATACACATATACACTCTACATAACAACACCGACTCTCATAACGCCAACAATTGTATAATAAATAGTAACTTTTAATTTGCCAAAATTAGTAAAAACTGCGCAGCTGTGTACGCTCTTTTGTCGCTTAATTATTCTAGCCCGCTATAAAGAAAAGAAGCTCTGGAAGCAGCTAAATTAAAGGAATATTGCTTCTTTATCACCAAGATGCCGTCGGTGCGGATACTTTCCCTTTTATTTGCGAAGTAAATAAAAATTATTTAACAATCAAACATAATAAAATGCTAATGCAAAGAAACAAAAATTTGACTGAAACCACAATCAGTAATGAAAATAATCAATAGGAATTGCTTACCAATATAATTATAACGCTCGTCAAAGAGTCGCCACGGAAAATTTTTGCTCACACGGACAAAACCCGTGCGCCTTTTTGATGGTTTACGTGGCACCGAGGCCTGCGTGCCACCTATTAAACTAAATCGCCAACGCAACTTATATTCCTAACATAGTGTATTATAAATCGAGGCAAATATCCCTCGGGAAAACTAACCGGGGTTTTACCCTAGGTTATGGGTAATATAGGTTTTTGCGTCTCATAGAGTCCCTAAGCGTACCCTTTAGGTACCCCGAACTATTATACCTACGTACTCTGTGAAACTGTACTTAGACGCAAGAGTCTTGCAGGCTTAGTCTTGTTCTTGCATAAGTCTTGCAGGGTCAGTCTTGGTCTTGCATTTGCAAGACTGTCTGCAAGATTCTTGCGTCCGAATTTAGGAAACACTAATAAGAATGCACCGGCATGAACCGCGTTAAAATCTGCGCTTTGATTACTTTGGCGGCTTTTTATGCCGTTTAAGCGGTATACTTAAGAAGCACCGATACCCTTACTTCCTCAGTGATACAGTAAAAGTATATAGTCCCTTGTAAATAGTGCTTTGTTAAATTGAAATAACATTTTCAGAGAACTCAAAATCATATTGATATTGGTTTTAACGTCAGTTCATCGAAGGAGCTAAAACTCGATCCATCGTTCACGTTTGAGTTCCAGCGAGTCGAGAGGATTAATGGCATCAAATTGAACACAGAGGTTAATTTGCACAGGCCGCGGCCGATACTAATGAAGCTAATGTTTGAAGAGGTATGGTGTAAGCTTTTTAATCATATTTATCATTTATTATATTTAATTTTTTACTAAATTTAAATCATTTTAACTAAATATATGATAGGATACATGATTTTTTTTTAATTTGAACATAATAAATAATATAAACTATTATTTCTTTCTATTATTGTAAGTTTTCCAACTATTGTGGAAATGTTATAAAAATCATTATCATTTCGAGAATCACTTGGTCATATAAATATTTTATCGCTTCATTTATTTATTATACTCATTTAATAATAAGTGGCAATGGAACCTTTAAATAGACCCTAAAAATGAAATGATAAAATATTTTTGTATTATATTCTAGTATGTTGTAAGTTTTCTATCGATATTATTTTTAAAACCTGCAAGTTTATCGTTTTACTTCTTCGTTAAATTTATGTTTTCTATAAAAATATGAAAAGATTTAGTGAATAGACAATAAAACTTACAGATAGGACCAAAATATTCAGCTCTGGCCGTACTAAATTTCAATCCGAAATCGAGAGAAATAACTGTGTCTGGATTTTTGTTTGCTCCTCCCGGCACACAGTTATATGCCAATGCTGAACTAAATGTTACATTGCCGACGTTGCATCCTTGTATGTTGAAAGGAAAATTGTTTGAAAAAAGGCCTAACGAGTTCCAGGTAATGTCTATTTTAGCTTATCAAATGAAAGAGAAACCTATTAGACTAAACTAGGGTTTTTTGGAGTCCTTGGACTCTAGAAACGAAGTATTGTTTGAATCAAATCAGTCAATATATATTTAACAATTAATATAGAGGCGAAACAAAAGCATCCTCATTACCTAATCACTAATGAAGTTTTTTTTGTTCAAAAATGTCTTTGGCATCTAGGACGGACGAGGTTTTTGAATTCTGTAACTTCAAAAAGTTTAAAATCCCTAGTGTAAACCTGCTTTGTATCTGTTTAAAAAATAAACAAAAAATTTTTGTTTATTATTTGAGGGACCTATGAATTTTTGAGCTTTATTTTTAAATCATTTTGATCTTACAAGGCAGAATTTTGTTAAGAACTAAATTCTATTTAGACATTTAAACTTTTAAAAAGATACAAATTATAAGACAAAGTGTGATTACAAAAAAATGCGGATTTATAACACTTGTTCGTTAGGTTAACGCAAACGGAATATGGTTCACGGGCGTTGATTTCAACGTAGACGCAGTGTATCAGGACCAATCGAAAACGAATATGGCGTCGCATCGTATCAAACTACTCATTAATAGCAACCATTTTAAGGACATCGCAGTGGACGCCCGATTTACCCAGGATAACCGTCAGATTACTTTTATCGCTGAGGTAAAGGATTTCACTAAGTATTTTTGACCCGTATATCTTTATAGAAATCAGACGAGAAATAAGGATAGCATTGAGAAAAGTATTTACAATTATTTGGCCGCGAATCAAATCTTATAGCAGTGTTTCCAAACATGTGGTCGGCGGATCCCCGAGGGTCCGCCATGGCATCTTTGGACCATATATAATAATAACTAAAACAAATACCAAATCTGATTTTTTGCTGTTTATATATTATTAAGGGATTCGTGAAAACGTTGCTGAAATAGCTTGGGGATCGCTGTGTTATAGGAGTGTGTCGTTAAAGGTTCTATTTCCATGTTTTTTTTATTTATAGTTAAATCTACAGCTTTCATCTGTATTACGCTGGAATCATCAAAATATCACACGCTTATTGGACAAAATTCACGTCTTTTATATTTGGAAGTTAAATAAATTCAAATTATGTGTGTAATATTTTATTTATGAGTTTTTCAAGCAAGAATTCCGAATAATATATAGTGTTCATTGTTTATAATCGCAGCGTTTTCTAATATTTTTTATATGATATATACGTCACCCCGGCTTCACACAGAGTTTTAAACATCAAAAAGAATCATTTCAACACGCGCAAAAGTCCTCTTGCTACGTAATTTTTTTGGAAATTTTTACACATTGGGTTTTAATATTGGCATTCAGTAAGGATCCCAATTATTTTTAATATAATTTTAGCATATAGCCTTCCGATAAATGAACTATCTAACATTGTAAGAATTTTTCAAATCGTACCAATTGTTTTTTAGATTAACGCTTTCAAACAAAAATACTCGTCAAAGTCAAATATTTTTATTAAATTTTTGCTTCAATGGATCTCTTATGAACGTACGTAATTTCAGAAGGAAATTAGCAGAGAAGAATCGGCAAGATACTGTGCTATATTTTTTGTTCAAATGAAAATCAATTAGTTCGCAGTTTTAGTAAAGTAATGGTTTTTCTTTTAAGATGCGGGTACAGGAATTTGATTCAAGACATAATGTCTTATCTGTTTTAATGTAATTAGTTACGCTATAGTATTCCTTATTAATTAAAAGTTGTTTAACAACATGTTTGAATTATCCTTCGATGAGCTCAGTTGCCGCTTCATCAGGTACAATAAATCAAAGCAGCATATATATAGCTATTATGAAAATAATGTAAATATTTTCAGGGCGAATACAATGCAGATTCATATAAAACGTTAATCCGCTATGTATTGCTATCGGAGCAGAATTTCACTGCATATGGCGAAGTCGACATCAGCGGGAAGGCGTACAGTGTCAACCTGAACGCCGATTTGAACAATAACACTGATGTTAATATGGATATACACATTGATCAGTAAGATTTTTATATTGCTAAATATTTTGATATTTTTCTTGACAAACAAAAAGAGGAATTCTTTGCACAAAGGATGGTTCCTAATATAAATGATATTTGTATAATATATTGTATTATATGTATTTGTATATATGTGTATATATATATATATATATATATATGTGTTGCGGAATATTTGGTTGTTTATGATTAAATTTTCACATGTACGAAAGAGAGATGATTTTCGACATCGTATGGATTTTTTTTATTTTAGGGATGGAAGACTGCATGTGAAACATATAAAAATACTAAAAATGCATCCATTGACATTTTATTTATTATTGTGCCTAGTTTATTATTTTATTTTTTTACTGTCATATTTATTGTCTCTAACGGAAAGAAACTTTGTTAATATATACTTTATGTTAGCATTTATACATGATTTCTGGTCACAGTTGATTTTTTTTCTTGAATTTTAAACATATTACATGTACCTTATAGTATTAACAAATTTGCAATTTTATTAATATATAATTTTATCATAAATATGGTGGTATGTTACCAAAACATTACAGATTACGTGACGTCCACATATCCTATATACGCGTAACGACACCAATTCAGAAACGTCTCAGCGCTTCCTTCAATTGGGATGCGAACCGCGACCCCTCGCAGAAGATAAGCATCGATGCCAAATTGGACCACAAGGGGAAATGGCATCACGCGGGGCAAGCAACTGTGCACTATCCGGGACAGGTGGTTAACGGAGAATTTGAATTTTTGCTAAAAGGTTAGTTTTATATTATAAATTAAATATTAATAATCTCAAAATATATAAGTGCTACAATTAGTTGACATAATTTAAACATTTTACAGCTGCCGAGTTTCTAATATTTTATTTGTACCTCTGCTCTGGCTAATTTATAGAACATTATAGCACACATTAATGTGGCAAAAGCTTTATTTATCACAATTCTTATCTAGGATGAGTGGTCCTCCGCCCGTGGACACCCCTAGCCCCTGCTCTGCTTTTGAGGGTCTCTAAATCATGTGTGTTTGGAAAAACCTCTTCAATCAGCTGGTTCCACAAAGTGCTGGTGCACAGCACAAAGGCTGATAAACACTAAAGTTTTTTAATTTTCTATAAAATATACATTTACATTTAGTATTTTGTAAAATCAGCTGGGTTTTATTTACAACTAGTACTATGATTATTTACAGATTGGTATTGTGAATGGCTCGTCCGAGCTGGGTGGGCAGACCCCACAGCTATTGTATGGAAGGTGAAGGCGTATTCTGAAGCTCATGAGCAAACTGTTTATGCGTTGCTGTCAAGCCTTCAAACACCATTGCCAGGCTGGAAGGATACCAGTTTTAATGTTATGTAAGTTATTACAATATTTATTAATTAAACGTATTCTATATACAGATAAAACATATAAAAAATTTTAATTAGTGTGATAATAAAATCATGCCGAAAGAAACAGATAATTCATAAATCTATCTATCTACTACAGAGTAGAAAAATTGGAATGAATAGCTCTACTTGATAGTAATGTACAAAATGTTTGAGCAAAAAAATTAAACCGGGAAGTGTTAAGACCAAAATATCTTATCAAGTTGATAAGAATAGTTTTAAGTTAACAAAGTTAATTTTATTATTATGTAAACGGAGGCCAACCAGCAGGAGGCTCACCTAAGATCACCTAAGGTCCTACGCCCATGGACACTCCCAGCCCTTGCTGCAGGTGCGTTACTGCCCTTTAGGGATATGAACGCTATTATTTTGACTTTCAATTTTGGAAGAACAAACATCGAGGTATACTCAATTTTAGTATTCTATTAAATGGAGAATTATTTATCATCAATAGGTGGCGGTATAAAGACAATTTGCAAGCCGTAAACGGCAGTATGAACTGGCAAGAAGATTACTTGGCTTTCTCGCTCTTGGCTGACTATCTTTTTACGACTACAAAAATTTATGGAGAAATAAACGCACTCGTCTCCTCAACGATACCCACGTTGCCAAAGGCGGCCGCCATTGCGAGACATACTGTTGTATGGAAGAAGAGCGCAGATACATTATTAAGTTTTCAGGTGATTTTACATGCTTTTAACTAATAATATATTCTTAAGGATCAGAAAAGTATTCGATTTTTAAAAAGAAATAAGGCACAAAAAATGTTAAATCGCTGAACTCAGTAAGAATTCCTAAGGCACTTCCGTCACATCCGGTCACCCTTATCACAATGTGTGCTACAGTGCGCCGCGCCACTGACATCCGGTTGCCCCTTGCACTCGCTATCGCTTGCATCGCGATCATACGACGTCCCCACTGCCTGTGCCGATAACTCCTCTAAGAATATATTAATAATAATGGTGGTAATATAATAGCGGAATTTATTTTCAGTATAACGAAGATGGTCTTTTAATGATAAACTCCTCGTGGACGTTTGATAAGAGTCAAACGGAGAGTAACATTACTGGTAATGTTACCATAGTGACGCCTTTTAAGGTATATAATTAACATCACTTCATATAAAGCTGTTTGTATCTATAAGTGAATCTATGTCTTTTTATTTTTTTATAGTATAGCTGACAACGGAGCAGATAGGTCTCTATCCTCACTTACTCAGCGAAATACAGTAGAATCACCGTGTGGTGCGGTTGTCCATGGGCGGCGGCGTTCTCTTACATAGGAGACACACCTACTCCGTTGTCAGTTATACTATAAAATAGAATTATATAATTTTTCACATCGCCGAACAGTTTATATTTAAAACTACCAATTTTATTTATAAAATCTTTAAAATACAGTCTTTAGTACATGATATTATAAACATAATATTGTTACGAAGGCTCTAACACTCAATAATATATAACTTTGCCATATAATGCTAGTTAGATCTTATCTGTTACTACATTCTACTACTGTACTCTGTTGCTTAATGCCGATTCATGTTTTTAGGGTTATACAAAAGGTAATTTGGATACTAAATTCATATTGGGCCATAAACGGAACATAAAAGGAACTACGTTAATGGATCTAGAAGGCAAAGAAGTGGCTATTTACGTTAATGGTATGTATGATTCATTCTTCAGTATGATCTTTTGCTTGTGTAAAATTCGTGATTTTTACTGACTGCTCGAACAGATTGATTTATTAAAGTCGGTTTGATATATTTTTAGTGTATACAATTACTATAATTAGGATAATTTTTCAATTACTTTCTGTTTTTTTTTAAATATAGCTTTCAACGGAGCAGGAGGGTCTCCTGTATGGTAAGAGAACACTGCCGCCCATGAACAACTACGCCAAGGTCCGCGCATTGGTTGTGTTGCCGGCTTTTTACGCCACTTTAGTGGCATTTTTAAGAGCCTCTCAAATCCTCACTCAACGAAACACAATACAAGTACCGTTGTTACCTAAAATTGTTAAGGCATGTTTATGTAGCAAAGGAATATAATAACAATAAAATAAGAGACTTTATTGAAGACACTACGACTTGGAAATAATTCGATCGCTCCATGAAAATTCTTAAAAGAAAATTAAATTGCCTAAGTGTTTGTTTCGCTAATTCCTCTCAGGTCTGGGTAGGTTTGGAACCGGTAGAATCGATGACGTTCAAAAGTGATTGTAAATCCTAATTGAAAAATAAAGTATTTTGATTTATTTAAAACATTGTTTAAGGTCACATGCGTCGTATAACGAATTGTATGCTCGTTGTGAACGTCACCAGTCCATCGCCACAATTTTCCCAGACTACAGTGAGACTCGGTTTCATAGAGGCTGATAGGCATTTGGTGGCCATGTTGGTTACCACTAATACCACAACTGGTAAGTTATTATTATTCATCATTTTAACATTTTATTTGTATTGTATTATCATGTGTTTGTCTATATTGATATTAGCATATGTATGAAAAAATGCACAAAATCCAAACTGAAACGTTTTTCTCTGATAATAGAGAAACCAGGAATTCCATCCAACGCGCGTTAAATGTTAGATTAATTACTATTTCTCATTAAGACTTAACTTGTACGACTATTTGCTCTAATGCAATAAATTCTTTAGTTACTAGTACTTGACATATAGGTATGTCAAGTACTCTGTACTCTTCTAACTACAAATCTAACTCAGATTATGAAAATTTTTATAGGTATCGAAGTGCTACTAAAATTGACATCGCTGCAGGACTTCAACATATTCGGCTACGTGGCTTTACCCATACAGTATCTTAATAGAGCTCTGATTACTGCAAAGCGAGGGCAAGACGAGGTAAGACAAAAAAAAGTACTCGTATCAGTTTAATTTGGAATTGTCATCGGTACTAGCATCAAATAGTATTTTTATAATGTTTCACTGAATAAGTGAAGATATCGAAGGCTCACAAAGTTTAATATGCCGATTTAGTGATGTAAAAAGCGTTACCAAGCTAACATTACCAAAGCGTTAATTGGTACTAGGTTGCCCATGAGCGCTACTGGTCTCCATTAGAAGAAAAAATGCTTACATAACAATATAAATTGTTTAATATATTATGAGACAATAATAATAATATCAAACCTTTTTATTATTTATGTCTTCATAAATTTAAAACAATGAATAAGACTTACAAACTTATTTTCTGGTTTCGGTTTATCAGAGACTGCATATAGACGTCTGTAAGGCTTTGCATTTTAAGCGACTAATCTGGTATGAATTTTTGATATATTGCCAATACAAGCAGTATTTCTTATATACCCTTAAGTATATATCTTTGCACTTAAAAGATCCAAAGGATATAAAAAAAATATTTTCAGGTTGACTTTAGAGTTGGTTGGGACTCGATGAACTTCGGTTTCACAGGCATTTGGCATTGGCAATCTATCGTCAACTTTGTTTACGTCTACAAATTGTATACACCGATTGATGGGTTCCAAGAGAATGGTCTAGTGCTGAAGAATGTCTATGGAAAGGGGTTAGATACAGAATTGTCAGTGAGACTGTCCAAGCACAAGGTTTGTGTTATTTCATATATAATTAAAATAATATTAATCTATAATTTATATTATTTTAATTAATAGAAATAATTTAATTATCTTTAACGAAAGACATCTTTTACATAAATCAATTAAACTCGATAAGTAAATTACTTATATATTTCCAACTTGAAATGTTGTGTTCTTTTTATTTTTAGTATACGGGAAATGTTCGGAATTAATATTAAATTAATAATTACGTTTGTCGTCAAAAAATAATTCAAAATATCGAATACCTATCGCACATTATAAAATGCATAGTTTTCTAAAAAAAGAAATCACTAATAAGTCTAAATGAAAAATGTTTATTTCACATAATTATTATTACAACGGATTACGTAATATCATTTCTCTTTTTAATAAAAACATTACGAATTTTTACTTTCAATTTAGCAAATCTTTTTTTTATATAATTACAATTAGTAATTTACAGTTTATATGTCGCCATTTTTATTTTGAGCAATCCTGTTTTATTAATTTAGTATTATTATCGTAAATACGATTATAATTTAGCTATTTACCGATATTTTGGGTGAGATTATTGTAACTTTTGGCTAAAAATAATCACTTAAGTGTAAAGTAATTAAGGGGGGAGGGGGTTACGGCAAAATGTTACGGCGCATTATTGCGCGAAAGGTTGGGTCAAAAATCTTCTAAAATTACGTAGTAGTTACTTATACAGTAGAATGTCCGAACAGCAAGCTGCCGGAACTGTCTGGTCACACAGCGAGTAGTCATACCAAAAAAGGTACCAATGTTTGTAGTGGTTAATGGCTATGTTATGTTAAAATTGTGGCTTCTATTTTCAGTTTGGTATTGCTATCCTCCTATCAGACAATGGCAAGGGGCTAATCGAAGTGATCAATGACATAAGAGAAAAGAAACCCCGCGATCCGGACATGATTGTCGAAAACTTTGACACCGCAGCTACGGTCACGTTGGACATTCTGTATATGCCCACGATTAAATTCCACGGTCATATAATGAAGGTTAGAAAATTGTTACATGTTTCTTACTTTTCTTGCATCGATTTTGTGGAGTGTTAACAATTGTTTGAAATTTTAATCTTTAATTATAACCATGTGCTTTTCTTAGCATTTCTCCTTAATTTTAAATTCA
>DWCF01007289.1:0-10917 GCA_018230265.1 Delias oraia | reverse complement strand
GTTATGTACATGATACAGTAAATCATAAACTTCACTTTGTAGATCCAAATGATCCTCTTATTCATACACAGAATATTAGACGTCTTTGAAAAGACTTAAAAGTACGTGTGTTAGTTCAAATAATTTCATGTCAATCGTTAAAGCAGCAAACATGTTTGTATTCAATAAGAACATGCACTTGGTTTCGGCTTCTGATATAGTTGCTTAATATTTATCATTAATTTTATAGTTTTATCTTTGTATTTTTTTAAAGGCCCCCAAAAAGTTAACAGCTACCATATTTAGTTATCAAATTGCGAGACAAACATGCAAAATTTAGTCATTTTTAAGATTCTGATCAGATGTAAAAAATTAAGATCATAAAAAAAATTGAATAAATTGCATCCTGAAGTTTAAAATCTTACTTTTATTACATTTAATTTTTTTAAATTGCTATTTAAAGTAAGAAAATAATATATGCAAACTTTTGATCGAAAAAAAAGGCGATAGCATGAGCCTAGAAGGAAGGACATCGAAATTATGATGTTTAAAATGCTATGCACGGTAGCTTAGAATATTTTTTTGTAACACTTTAAGTCAAATAAAATTTTCAATTATAATTGTCAAATGGATTTAGAAGAAAAATTTAGTACTTTTTTCATGTAAAATATTGAACCTTAAGTTTTAAATACAAGAATGTAACAAATATATTAGTAAATATTTTTTGTGATATTTTTATTTATACAAATCTCATTATTTTCTTTATGACTGTTTTAGGTATCTTTTGGAAGTTTAATATAGAAATATCTGTCAATATATTCTCTACCGTATTTAACACCTCTAAAGATGTAAAACATTTACTATCAAATAGTACTAGACTAAATAACTTAAGTAATCCAGACATAGTCATATGTGTATATTCCCTGTTTAAATCTATTGTTTTAAAAATATTAAATAATTTAGTCAACAGTCTAGTTTCATCTTCATCCAGTATAAACGGAATATAGGAGAGTAGGACTTCATATTCCATATGATTGTTTCTATAAGATTTAATTAATTTATGACTGACTACGTTACTAAATAATCCATCCATTGAAGTAACAATATACCTCTTTACTAATGTACATAATTGTGACAATTTTTTATCCATAAAATTGTTATCAGTAATATCCAGTCCTTTATCATCCATTCTAAATAGATACTTAACTGAATCATGTTTTTGTTGTCTATTCTGATTTCTACAGAAAAGTTTTGTTATTCCTTTTTGTTTGTTTGGTGACGTAGCATAAATTAGATTTTCATTGATTTTATATTCAATAATATCCAAGACAGAGAAGATATTAGGATGTATTCTTTTATGATTAATTGTACTTATAGTCATTTTGTAACAATTAAAATACGACCAAGATAAATCTTTTTCAAATTGTTCTTTACAGAATGATCTGATGTATTCTTGATCTTCTAGTAATAATTCATTAAAAAATGTTTCCTTGTCGTTTTGAATATTAAAATCCTTTTTAATACCATCGTAATAAACATTAATATTCTTTTTCTTTAATATGTTGTCTGTTTGTATATCAATTTCTATAGGAATTTTAGAATTGGCCGTCATTTTTAAGGGTAAAATTTAGAAACTTTTTTCTTTTTAAAATTAATACAAGACTTTCAACATTTTTTTAGGTAGAGCTTGTGTAAGTTCGTAATTACTCTCTACAAAGGGATACAAATATAAAAAATATCAATTTTTATAAAAGACAAATTAGTTTTTAATTATAAAATGGTATTACACACTGTAAATCTGTATCATCCTTTTCTACTTCTTTGATTTTGAGAATAAATTCATTTTTTATTTTATTTAAGAAATAGAACAGAGTAAAAATACACTTACAATAAATCAATCCAAAGATAATAAAATACATCAGAGATGTACATTTTGGGTATCTTACAATAGAGATGTCTGATATATATAATAAAAAACAAAAGACCATACATATTATAGATAGATTATTAATAAAATGAAAATTAATTAGGTTAATGTATAGTATAGAACACAAGATGTATTCTAAAAGTATAAAAAGTCCCAAATATAAAACATCAAAATTGTCTAAAAAAGATGTTCCTTTGAACAGTAAAAGCCCTGATGATAATCCAAGAAAATATAAAAGAGAATAATTTATACCAGTGCATAAACACAAGGTAAAGACTGAACCAAGGGTAAAATAAAAAAGATTAGTGAAATCTGGTAAAATCATATGAGGGTAAAAAGACATTTTTATAATTTAAAAATATGTATAATGTACTAAATAATTAGCTATTTAAAATAAAATTAGAAAAATAATTAAAGAATATCTTCTGATGATTTATTTTAGTAAACTAAAATAAATATTACAAGCAAATTATTTTAATGATTTTGTACACAAGAAAGATGGTTATCAGTGTAAAAGATAATTGTAAAAAAAACTTAAATTTATAAATTACTTTTGTCTTCTAAATCTTCCTCCTCTATTAGTTCTATCGTTTTTATTAAATTTGTTGTCTTTGTTGAATTTGTTGTCTTTGTTGTCTTTGTTGTCTTTGTTAAATTTGTTAAATTTGTTGTCTCTGTTGAATTTATCATTTTTGTTAAATTTATTATCTCTACTAGATCTATCATTTTTGTTAAATTTTTTATCTTTGTTCTTTTTCTTGTCTTCTAATTCTTTTTTCTTTTCTGTTTCCGATCTTTCTAAAAATCTACTCTTTGGTATTAACTTATTACTTAAAATAAATAACTCATCTGTCTCTTTTTCTAACGTAACTGCTACAAATACATCATCCTGTGGACCAAAAACTTCCTCTACTTTTCCTATCTGTTTTCTATTTTTATCAAATACAAAAGCATTAGGAAAAGGAATATCTTTAGTAGATAATTTATATACATACAAAGAACCACATTTATGACTAAATGTCCCTAAATCTACAAGTGTTGCATTTTGATCATTATGTTTTCTATCCCTTGAATTTCTTTTAATCATTTTATGGGATCTTTAAAATAAAATTTGAAGAACTTTATAAAAACTTAAAAGAAGTGCATTTTATAGCCCCATGTTTTTACAAAAAATAGAAATCGAAAACTTTAAAAGTTTTAAATCTTTCACTTCTATTGATTTATCACCTGATAAGACAATTATAGTAGGTAAAAATGGTAGTGGTAAAAGTAATATAATAAATGCTATAAGCACTGTAATATGTTGTAAAAAACTGAGTAAAGAAGATCGGACAGATTTAATTTATGATAATAAAATAGGAGAGACTGCACTTATAACTTTGTACATAGATAATTATGATCAAAGGCTAAATTTACAACATAATGTAAAAATTACTAGAATAATAAAATTAGAAAAAGATGAATATTTCCTAAATGATAAAATAATATTACGAAAAGATTTACAAGGAATACTAGAAAATGGTGGTATATCTTTACTACCCTATTTTATTATTAAACAAGGAAAGATTAGTGAACTTATTAATATGACAGATAAACAAAGATTTGATTTAATAAAAAATATTTCAGGTGCACAGAAATACGAAAACGAACGAGAAAATTGCATAAAAATGCTTAACGAAGGAGAAATTACGAAAAAAAAAGTTACTAACAATTTGAAAATAATAAACGATAAATTAAAATCATTAGAAATAGAAAAGAATAAATTTGAAATTTATAAAAAATTAGAAAATGATAAAAGGAGATATGAAATAGCATATTTACAAAAAGAACTAATGGTTGTTAATAATAAACTTGAAGAAATTGAAAATGATGAGGATGTCTTAGAAGATTGTGAAGATATAGATTTCGAACTTAAAAAGATTAATAATAAAATAACAGAATTGGAAAATAGTAAAATGGAACTGGATTTTTATTTAAAACAATTTAACTTAGAGAATCAAAATTTTAATTCAGAAAATAATTATAAAATAAAAAATGATAATTATAATGAAAATGAAAATTTTAATTCAGAAAATTATAATGAAAATTATAAAATAAAAAATGATAATGAAAATTATAAGCAGATCTTAGAAGACAATAAATTAAAAGATAAAGAAATTGAAACAGAAATTATAAAAAGTGAAGAATTATTAAAAAAATATAAAAATGAAGAAAAAGATGTTTTTATACAGAAAATGTACTTAAAAAATCTTATAAATTATTTATCTGAAGGTACTAGTGTAAATAAAGTAGATGAGATTAAAAACGCATTAGAATTAATAGAAGAAAAAAAGAAATTTATAACAGAAAATAAGACTACGGGAGATGTATTAAAATTTGAAACTATAAATAAAATGATAGAGAAACGTAAAGAATTATGGAGAGAAGAAAAAAAGTGTTTATTAATTGATAAGAATTTGTTTGATAACATACAAAGTCATGAGAGCAAATTAGTCACATCAGGTAATTATTCATATAAAATTTATAAAGATATAAAAGATCATAATGGAGTAATAGGATGTATTTTTGATTTATTTGATGTTCCCGATGAACTTATTAGTGCATTTGAAGCAGTAGCTGGTGGATTTCTATTTAATGTTGTAGTTAGTGAAGATGTCTTTATTCCTGACTTAATAAAAAAAGTAAATGGGTCAGTGACTTTTATTCCACTGAATAAAATGATTGATGAAAAAGTAGACAAAGATATAAAAGAAAATGACATTTTTAAATTAAGCTCTAAAATAAAGTATAAACACCTAGAGAATGACTTATCTCTGTTATTAGATTTTATTACTAAAAGTTTTTATGTTGTAAAAGATTTAGAAAGAGGCTCTGTTTTATCTACTAAGTATAATATAAATGTCGTGACATTAGACGGAGATATGATAAGAAGAAGTGGGACAATTACAGGAGGATATGATAATAAATCATCAATAATAAAAGAATTTAAGAAAATATTAAAAATGAAAAAAGAAAACTTAACAAAATTAGAAAATATAAAACACAAGATTTCTAAACTTAATTTTGAAATTGACACTATTGAGAAAATACAAAAACAGAACGACGGATCATTTAACGAAATAGATCTGATAGTTTCTATTGTATATTTCTTAGAAGAAAAAATTAAAATTTTAAATGGAAAAGGACATAAAAAACAATATTACGAAAATAAATTAGAAAATGTGTCATTTAAATCTCTAGGTATAAAAAATGAAATAATAAAGTTAGAAAATGAATTAGACGATCTTCATAAAAATAAAGAAGAAATTGACACTTGTATTGTAAAGATATCAAATTATTTAGATGTATTGAATAAATACAAAGATATAGGAAAACTAAAAGAACAAGAAAAAAGTTTAAAAAATAAAAAAAGTAAAAGTGGCATAAAAAAAGAAACTTTGTTTGTTAAACAACAATATCTTATTAATAAAATAGGTATTAATACAGAAATATTATACCCAGAATTAACTGATAAAGATATAGCAGATAAATTAAAAATAATCAACGAAGAATTACAAAAATACATTTTTATTAATAAAAGAAATTTAGAGCAATGGAATACATTTATTGATCAGAAAAATGATTTATTAAATAGACAGAATGAGTTATTAGAAAATTACGAAACGATAGTCAAATTTATCAATAATTTAGATGAGAAAAAAGAAGAAAAAATGAATTTAACCTTTGAAAATATAAAAACCAATTTTGAGTTTTTTAGTAAAAAATTGTGTAATTTTGATGTCTGTTTATCATCAGATAATTCAGAATTAAAAATTATATTGTTAGAGAAAGATGGGACTGTTGCAAAAAATCTTAGTGGTGGTCAAAAGACTATGGTAAGTATTGCTATAATTTTTAGTATACAGAAAGTAGACCCTTCTCCTTTTTATATATTTGATGAGGTTGATGCTAATTTAGATGAAGAAGGAAGAATTAGATTAAAAAATTTATTTAGTTATTTAAATGAGTGTCAGTTTATTGTGACTACATTCAAATCTGAGTTGTTAAGTGTAGGGAGTAAATTTATTGGGGTAAGTTATAGTGAAAAAACAAGTTATGCTAGTGAAGTAGAGATGGAAACTGCATCCAACTTTTTAAATGAGTGAATAAAAAATAATTTATATTAAACATTATAAATATAAATAGTTTGTTATAAGTCTCATCCATATATAGCAATTATTATTTTTGAATTTACGTATATTTATTAACGCATATTCACAAAAAAAGCAAACTTATTTGTAAAGTTTAATTGATATAAAATTTTAGATTTGATCTTTTCTTTCTTTGTTTAAAAAATTATATTTCGTCATTCTTTTTTGCATAAACATTTCATGTTTTGTTTATTACAAAGTGAAAAAAATATCTCAACTTAATTTCATGCTAGTGAAATAAGTAAAATCGTCTAATAAGTTCAAATGTTTCTTGAATTAAAGCATAAATACTTGCTTGTTAAATGTCCCATAGACATATTAATAAAAAATACACACATTTATAATTTTATGAAAATAATATTAAATTTTGTAGCCTAATATGCTGCAATTAAATCTACCAATACAATTTAAATATGACTTATTGTATAAAAAATAAATTTGTTTATAGATTAAGATAGAATAAACTAAGTTACAAATAACAATATGAATCGATTATTATAAGGTTATACATAAAAAGCATCGTTATATATTTGACATCATATAAAATAATACACTAAAGCTTTTCCATAACATTTAAAATTCGACTGTATTTTTAAAACTAAACATTATTTATAATATTTACTTTTATATGTACAAAATATTGCTTATAAAAAGTTATTTACTATACACAATTAATAACTTTATAATAACAATTTGTTATTGCAATATAAAAACTTAAAATAACAATTTGTTATTGCAATATAAAAACTTAAAATAACAATTTGTTATTGCAATAGTATATCGTAAAATATATTATTATATTTTCTATTGATTTCTAATCTTGAAAACCCTCTTTCTTCAAATTTATTAATTAAACTCTTATTCATCACTAAAGACACAAAATATATTTGATCTTTGGTAATAATGGAATACAAATAAGAAGTAACTTTAGTAATAGATTTTATATCTCTAAGTTCAATAATAATAGTATTATCCAATTTATTTTTATTTATAAGATCTACTAGTGGTGATGTAGTAGATCGTAAAAATATATCAAGTTCAAATGTATTGGTCATAGAAAAAGGGATAAAAATAAAGTTTATTCTTGATAATCATATCCTCCAAGAAAACAATCTCTGTTTGGAACTTTAATAAGAGTATCAGAAGAATCTGATGTATTTAAAGGTTTACTATTAACAGTATTAGCTATCTCCATTAAATAATGTCTGGGTGGTGGTGGGACAAAGTGTTTACCCACTTTAGTTTGAAGAGCAAGTTTCATATCACTGACAGATATGGAAGATCGACCACAGTGCTCTGAATATAAACGAGCATCTTTAATAACATCTGTAGAATATTTATAAGCCAATTCTAATAACTGGACAATAACCTTTGGTTCATATTCTTCAATTCCTAAAGATCTTAATATTAATGAGATTACTTTAGCATCCCTTGGGGCAAGATTCTCATTTGATCCCATTGGGGTTAATATTTAAATGATAAAATTTATGACGTTTACTAAAAATTGACAAATCTGAAAAAATTAATTTGTTGTATAAACAAACAAACTCTTAATTTTATAGCAGTCTATGTTTTTTGTAAAATATAAAAGTAAATGATGCATAAATATTATTAAATAATTCCCCCATGGAAAAACAAAATAAACATGAAAATGTCAACACATGTAATGAAACATTGAATTTGATAGGAGATTGTTTAGAAACTGTGTATAAATCTATAGACAAATCTAAGGTCTATCTACCTGTAGATAATTTAAAAAGGATTGTTGATTATAAAACAAGCCCTAAGGATTTTGAAATTATTAAGACAATAGCTAAAGGAGGTTATGGTGAAGTCTTTTTAGTAAAAAGAGAAAAAATTTATGCTATGAAAAGAGTGTCTAAAGATGTTATATCAAGGCAACCTAATACTGCATTATATATGGCAGAGAAATCATTACTGGTAGATTCAATAAATTCAGAATGGCTGGTTTCTGCCGAAATGACTTTACAAGATGATGACTATTTGTATTATCTTATGGATTTTATACCTGGTGGTGATTTTATGGGGTTGTTAAGCAAAGAAGATGTTTTAGAAGAGGAATGGGTAAGGTTTTATGTTGTAGAATTAGTTGCAGCACTAGACGAGCTGCATAAATTGGGTTGGATTCATCGAGACTTAAAACCTGATAATATTCTTATAGGCATAGATGGACACATAAAACTTGCTGATTTTGGGAGTAGTATCAAAATGGTAGATGGAAAAGCTAAGAGTTCTTTTGTCGTTGGTACTCCTGATTATGTTTCACCTGATATTTTGGAGAGTGGTCAACTAGAAAATGACTACTCAGAGAATATTGATTTTTGGACTTTAGGTGTAATTATTTACGAGATGTTATTTGGTGCTACTCCTTTCTATTCGTTGACTTTAGTTGAAACATACAAAAAAATAACTAATGTTACATATACATTCCCTTTTAAAATATCTGATGATATAAAAGACTTGATTACTAAATTGATTTGTAAAAAAGAAGACAGGCTAGGCATAGAGGAAATAAAAAAACACCCATTTTTTAAAGAAGTAAATTGGGATAATGTAAAACAGATGACACCTCCATTTATTCCTGAAATTATTAATGAATTTGATACCTCAAATTTTATAGATACACATTTTGAAATTGAACATAGAAAATCTGAAAAAATCAATTACATAGATTTTATAGGATTCTCGTATGATCCTAAAATGGTCTACACATTAAAAAAATTGGTACATAACGTAGATATCTTACCCGATTTGGATATTAAACCAGTTTTAGAAAAACCACTTGCATTGAGTAATTTAGAAGATGTTATCTTAGAAAAAAATAAGGAGCTACAAAACATTAAATTACAACTAAAAGAGACACAAAACGTGATTACTGAGAAAACATTTGAATATAAAAATATCCTTTCTAAGGTTCTTGATGAAAAAGAAGAATGTTATAATTTAGATTTAGAGTTACAAACTAAAAGAGAAGAAATTTTGAAGCTTGATAAACTGATTGAGGATAAAAAAATTAAAATAGAAGATTCTGTTAAATCTATGGCAATTAGCGAAGATAAAAATATAGAAATACGGTTTTGTGAAAATCTCTATGACGTAGATAAACTTAATACTATAAAAACAGACTTAAGTAATCAATGTGTCAATTTTAAAACACAACTATCTTCGCTAGAAGGAAGTTTTCAAGCATTTAAAAAAGGGTTAGATGTTATAAAAAACAAAAATTACGCACTAGAAAAAGAAAATCTGAAATATAGAAATTTAGGATTTGACAATCTAAAGAAACAGTTAAGAATTTTGACTACAGAAGTAAAAGACTATCAGCAAAAAATAGAGCAAGAAACACTTTTAAGGAAGCAATTAGAAGAAGAATTAAAAAGTATAAAAGCTTGCAAAAGTAGTAATCCTGTCATATCTCATAATCAAGAATTTGTTTGTAATATGATTATTGACAAACAAAAAGTAGTCTCTGCTATAAGAATTATTAATGATATGTTTTATCTTAATGATATTTCTAGTTATATAGGTAATATTTATATATACGAATTAAAGAACAATGAATTATTTCATGAGTCATATAAAAATAGATCACTAATATTAAAAATAATATTTATAACAGAATCAGTTAAGTCAATAAGTTCATCTGGAAGAAGAAGTCTTAAATCTTTAGAAGAAGATTACCGTATAGAAATTAGTATGAAGAGTGGATTAGAAAATATGATGGCACTTTTACAGGGTAAGCAGTTAGAAGAGGCTAAACTTCAATATGAAGGTACACTTAAAAAGATTTCTCAATTAGATAGAGAAATTGAAGTAGCAAGAAAGGGCACTATTCATCAACAAGAAGTAGAAGACACTGATCCTGTGAAGTTGTATGAATTTAACAACCATCTGTTTGCTGTTAAGACCTTCCTTCCTGGTACCCTTTGTGAATATTGTAATGAAGTACTTTATGGCCTTAGTGACCAAGGATTTGAGTGTAGGGATTGTAAGATGGTGGTACATAAATGTTGTTATATTTTAGGAGATGTTTCGTGTGAATTATACAATGCATTTAGAAAAGGTAGGTCTTATTATGTTTTAATGAGAAATATAGAAGAAAAGGAGAAATTATTATCTGTATATAGAAGATTTTAATAAAAAGCTTTACTTTTTAAATTTTAATGTGTATTTCTTTACTATATAAAGATCTTGTTTATGTAAAGATAACTCTTGTAAATTTAAAGTTATTATTATAATATTATTATATTGATATAAATTTTATTCTATTATTACTATATTGATTTATACAAAAAATTATTAAGTTATAATTTTATCTATTCTTAATTTAATTATTCTCTCTTAATTTAATGATTCTCTCTTAATTTAATGATTTCTCCTATATTTAATATATACTTAATATATTTAATAATTTCTCTCTTAATTTAATAATTTCTTTCTTATATTTAATATATCCTTATAATATTTAATAATTTCTCTCTTATATTTAATATATCCTTATTATATTATTAAACTCTACTATAATTATATATTATTGTTATTAGATTAAGTTATATTTTTTTTATAATATCTGATACTTCTAATTCTAGATATCTTTTCAAAGGTATATTTCTTTTATCATGTATCCATCTATAATTTTCTATTTTAAATCTAGATGGACCTGTTATAGGTGATGACCCCCATAACTGAAGTGTACTAGGTTGTCTATTAAATAAATAGTCTCCAAGACACAAACAGGTTTCAGTAATGGAACACAGTTGGTAATCTATTTTACATTTTTATGCGTTCAAAATCGGACAA